>QANT01002319.1:0-18979 GCA_003254885.1 Purshia tridentata | reverse complement strand
CCCTCTGACTTTCACCAAAAGGACTCCCCAAAAGTAGAAAACTAGAGTGTTTCTCAATATGCTTGTGTATTCCATCTTTGGTAGAGGTGCCTATTTATAGGCTTACAATGATAAGATAAAATGTAGGTTACAAATTATAAATATAATCAATAGGTTATAGGTTACAAAAATCCTAATTTAAGGCATAGGTTACAAGATAATCAAATGTATGGTAATGGTGGTCATCCACACATTAAACCCTATACTTTATAACACTCCCCCTTGGATGTCCACCATACAATGATAGTTGCCTCATAAAAACCTTGCTTGGAAAACCCACCCCCTTGGATGTCCACCATACAATGATAGTTGCCCCATAAAAACCTTGCTTGGAAAACCCAGTGGGTAAAACCAAAGCGAAGGAAAAAGAGTACAACATTATGGATCATTGATATGGTGTTGGATGCGCATGTGTTGCCTCATTAAAACCTTGCTAAGAAAACCCAGTGGGACAAAACTTAGTTGAAGGAAAAAGAGTACAACGCGCATGTGTCCATTAGTGTAAACTTCTTGATGCTTCCCCTGGCAAGGATCTCCCCCTGATGATTGCACACTTTAATTTGGCTGCTTATAGAGCTAGCGCAAACCAATTCCATATACCAACTTCTGAAATGTAGACTTCGGTAGAGATTTGGTGAAAAGGTCCGCCAGATTATCAATGGATCGAATTTGCTTAACTTCAATTTGCTGACCCTTTTGAAGTTCATGTGTGTAGAAGAATTTTGGTGATATATGTTTGGTCCTGTCACCTTTGATGTATCTTTCCTTTATTTGAGCAATACAAGCAGCATTGTCTTCATACATAATAGTTGGACTATTTGTTGGAGGTAGATCTCATGTGCTCTGGATGTGGTGAATTATTGATCTTAGCCAAACACATTCTCGGCTATCTTCGTGGAGAGCAAGTATTTCTGAATGGTTAGAGGATGTGGCAACTAAAGTTTGTATAGTAGACCTCCATGATATTGCTGTATTTCCACAAGTAAATACATATCCAGTTTGGGAGCAGCCCTTGTGTGGATCAGAAAGGTATCCAGAATCTGCATATCCAATAAGACTTGAACTATTGGAAGATTCGCTTGAATAAAATAGACCCATATCTGTTGTTCCACGAAGGTAACGTAAGATATGTTTGATACCATTCCAATGTCTAAGTGTTGGAGCAGAGCTATATCTTGCTAACAAATTCACTGAAAAAGCAATATCCGGTCTAGTACATTGTGCTATGTATAATAAAGCACCTATTGCACTAAGATATGACACTTCTAGGCCAAGGATCTTTTCAGTATCCTCTTTAGGATGAAATGGATCCTTTTTAGTGTCAAGAGACCGGACAACCATTGGAGTGCTTAACGGATGGGCTTTATCCATATTAAAACGTTTTAAAACTTTTTCAATATAGGCTGACTGATGGACAAGAATTCCGTTTGCACAATGCTCGATCTGTAGGCCGAGACAATATTTTGTTTTTCCTAGATCCTTCATTTCAAATTCATTTTTCAAATAGCCAGCAGTTTTAACAATTTCTTCAGGAGATCCAATTAAATTCATGTCATTGACATACACTGCCACTATTGCAAATCCAGAACTTGATTTCTTTATAAAAACACAAGGGTATATAGGATTATTAATATAACCCTCTTTTGTCAAATATTCTCTAAGGCGATTATACCATATTCGCCCAGATTGTTTTAACTCATACAATGACCGTCTCAATTTAATTGAGTACATATTTCGAGGTTTTGCTTCAGGCAACTTAAAGCCTTCTGGAACTGTGAGACTTATTAAATATCGGAATGTAATCGCATCCATAACGGGAGAGTATGTTTCCTTATCATCAATACCAGGCCTTTGTGAGAAACCTTGTGCAACGAGACGAGCTTTATATCTTGCAATCTCGTTTTTCTCATTTCTCATTTCTCTTTCTTGTAAATACCCATTTGTAACCAACAGGTTTCACATTTTCCGATGTTTGAACTACAGGTCCAAATACACCACGTTTTTCCAAAGAACTTAATTCTGCCTGGATTGCATCCTCCCATTTAGGCCAATCATGCATTTGTCTGCATTCATTAACAGATCTTGGTTCAATATTATCATCACCTTCAATAATCTCATAAGCTACTGCAAATGAGAAAATATCATCAATAATAATCTCTTTACGATCCCATAATTCATTAATGCATGCATAATTTACAGAGATTTATTTATTGTTAAGTACATGTGCCTCTTCAGGGGCTTGTGTGTCTTCAAGAGTATTTTCCCTTTCAGAATTTGGGAAATCATGAAGTATAGGTTCATTGCTTGTTTCTCTTTTAGGAACCTCTTCTGGAGTGGTCTCACTAGGATTTGTGTGAACTTTAGAATAAATTCTATACTAGGTAGGACTATTGTCATCCTAGCTGGGGGTGTGCTGCGTGATTGACATAGGCAATGGGTGCAAGTTTTATTGCTAACCTTGGAAACATAGCAGTTCTCTTGGCTGAAGTGTGGGGTCTTTATCATGGATTGGTTATGGCTTGGAATAAGGGTATTAGACATCTTTTGGTTGAAATAGAATCAAGTTGCTTTGTCTCTCTGGTTTTGAATGGCTTTTGTGCTAATCACTCTCCTGTTACCATTCTTGTTGCTTGTTGTTCCTTCCTTGGTCGAGATTGGTCTTACCATCTGAGGCATGTTTATAGGGAAAAGAATTGTGTGGCTGATAAGTTGGCCTATTTGGGTCATGATACTGAGTTTGAGGTGTGGTGCGGTTAGATCATTTTCCTGGTGATTGTCTTTCTCTCCTTGTTGAGGATGTTAGAGGCCTTGTAAGGGGTCGTTTTGTTAGTTTGTGTTGTGGGCCTGAGGCCTCCATTCTACTAAAAAGAAAAGAAAAGAATATCATATATATAAATCGTAACTTCAAATAGCTTGTTAAAACATATACTTTAATTGAACAAATTTGCAATTGTAGAGAGAATTAATCATAAAACAATTAAAGCAACATTTTATATATAGCAATTTGTTATATATATATATATGATATAACAAACTCATATGGCAATCATGGAAATAGTTAAAGCAATTGATCTAACTTTCAAGTAAAAATCCATAAAAATTAATGTTAATAGTCAAGTTTCATTAACAAATCTAACTTTAATTATTTCAATGTACATATACTTTAATTGAACAAATTTGCAATTGTAGCGAGAATTAATCATAAAACAATTAAAGCAACATTTTATATATAGCAATTTGTTATATATATATATATATGATATAACAAACTCATATGGCAATCATGGAAATAGTTAAAGCAACCTGTCATCTTGTTCATAGATCTTTTGATGAACGAACTAATATCTAAAAACTCAAATATGTAGTAATGAAAAGAGAAAAANAAAAAAAAAAAAAAAAAAAAAAAAAAAAAACTAGATTTGCAACACATCATTTTCTTTGAAATTGATCTAACTTTCAAGTAAAAATCCATAAAAATTAATGTTAATAGTCAATTTTCATTAACAAATCTAACTTTAATTATTTCAATGAGTGTAAATTACATGAAAGATGAACCCAAAATTGAGATCAATTTAATAAAAGCAAGTTTTTTTAAAAAAGGTGACATCTGTTGGAGCAAAAAATACAACGACAAGTGGCAACTTCTTATTTGCGGTAAGAAATTCAAAGATTAGTCAAAAGGTTATTTGTCATTTAAATTTGAAAATAATTAACTAAAAAAAATAAATTAGGAGAAATCCTAATTAAACTAAACAACCGAAATATTATCCTAATATTATCACAATAAATAAAGGAAAATATAGGATAATTAAGGAGTGAAGTTAGGAATAAAACATGGGGAATAAAAAACTACGTTCTTCCAGTCAAAGGAGTTGAAAATCAAAGGGATAAAATCTCATGATTTTCTCCAACAAAGCCAAGAATCAAGGAAGGCTACTTATAGGAAAAATCATGGAAATTAGTTAAGGAAACCCATATAAATATCTCATGGCGTTCAATTGGAAAGATACGTACAATCATTTTAGAGAAGACATTGAGAATTTCCTTTTCTTGAATTTGGCATTGGAGAGTATTTTGCAGATAAACCCCCGTCCATCCTCGAGAAGAAGAAAGAAGGAAGAACTTTGACAAGTCAAACACGTCGACCTCGCCAGATTATTCGCTCCATGTCAGACCTTTGGGCTTTGAATTCATTATTGTTGATAAATTATCTTGTGTAGAAAATTTGGATTCAACAGTTGGCGCCGTCTTTGGGAAAGTGGATTTGTGTTTGGATGATAAATAAGACAACAGAAGCATAAATACAAAGGTGAGATCAAGGATAGTCAAGTTGTTCACCCAGAAAAACTATCAATGGTTAAAAAACAGGGGTCTATGTTAGTTTCAAGTTTTGTATTGGCAATTTCCTTGACAACACAGCTTGTAATTATTTTAGATTTGAATCTCACACAAGCTCTAGACTAAGTTAGGAACATTTGAGTGTGCAATGAAGTCTACACAGCTGGTCCTACATCCCTCATGCCTAAGGTAATACCCATATCATGCATTTCACGTAACATCAGTTTTTCACAGAGTAGTGCATGTTTTGACTAGTCTATGACATATCATACACTACACTTTTCTGGCACGGGAACTGCACATAATATCTTGTGAATATTAAGTGATCCCACGTGAGAGTCTTTTATGTGGGTCACTCTCCTAAATGGGTATTTGCACGTGTTTAATTTTCTGACTTCTTATGATTGGGCCTTTACTCTCCTCATTTATTCTCCAGCCCACATCAGTTTTTAATGAGTTTTCATTTTGCACTATTCATCATCTTCCCCAAATCTTTTTTCTGAAAATGGAAACTTTCCCAAAACAACTTAGCCCCTCTCCCACACGAATCTTCAGATTCCCTTTGGCATATTCGGCTATGAGATGTCCTGAAAGTTGGTTAGGACTTGAGCCTATTATTGGCTGCCATGTGGAACGGTGTGGGTGTGCGTGTGTGGCTGCTGCTACAAGGTACGGGCAGCCCTTCATTCTTTTTGTCGCTCACATTTTTGGTATGTTTTGAGCAGCCTTTGAGCTGAGTGTTTTTGGGTGACCAAATGGGTATTTTATTTTTCAAGAGTTGAAAGTTTTTCTTTGAAAATTTTCTTGTGTTCATCTCTTGATTTATTTTATCTAAAAACTAAATGGGTTTTGTGTATGGGTTTCAGATTTCTTCAAAAGCATAAACACATCACTCTAGTTTTTAGATTTGGATTTATATTGGCTTCTTCAAATCTTGTTTGGTTGAAAGAGTTGATCTTGCTAACCCAAAATATTGCATATCATTTTCTTCAAAAGCATAAACACATCACTCTAGTTTTAGATATGGGTTTATATTGGCTTCTTCAAATCTTGTTTGGTTGAAGGAGTTGATCTTGCTAACCCAAAATATTGCATATCACTTCCATATCTTGAAGATCCATAAGCAAGCTGAAAATGGGGTGCTACATGTTGATGAGCTAGAGGATAGAGCTGCCAACAAAGTAAATGACTCTCGGCTGCTTGGTTGATGGTTGCACAAAGTGGGTATGCTAGCTGCTACTTAGCTTTAGATTTAGTAAATGAGCTTGTGTGCTGATATAGACTTTGTATTGAACCTCAACATATTGGATTGCCTGGTCAGCGGATAAGACCCCCTGTTTTTTAACCCTTGAGGTTTTTCTGGGTGAACAACTTGTGTGTCTCCACTTTGTGTTGCTGAGTTTATTTGGGTCTTATATATCTTGTCTTTATTTTCTTGGTATTTGGCATCATACCATGACTTATGATTGATAATATTATAGCTGATGAACTGAATCTAATCTAGCATCACACACCTCTCCCTAGTTGTGGCTAGCACTGGGATGCCTATTTTGATGGATCCTTGAGTGCCTAGGTTGTCACTCCTCACATGATTATTTGAAATGCTTGCTGGTTGTGTTTCTTGGGCTGTGCATCTGTCGTACAGACTTGAGTGTGTTTGATTGGTTCAGTCTTGTCAAATAGTTTTAAAATTGGGTCCGATCAGTGATCGTTGTTTTACTTAGGTGCTTTAGGGTGTTAAAGCACTTTGTACCAAACTTCAATTGGTATCAGAGCGCTACTCTAGAAGAAAATAGAGAGGTCTTAGGGTTAGTTTGGTGCTTGATTGTTTTAGATGGATAGGAACAGAGTTGCGGGTTCTTGTAACTCTCCTCCTTTCTTTGATGGCAGCAACTATGCTACCTGGAGAGAGAAATTTGAAATTTTCCTTGATGCATAACATTGGGCCCTATAATAGTGTACTTAAAAGGTACAGGTCGTTACAGTTGCGGGTTCTTGTAACTCTCCTCCTTTCTTTGATGGCAGCAACTATGCTGCCTGGAGAGAGAAATTTGAAATTTTCCTTGATGCATATGATGAGTTTGCGTATGAATTTCTTACTGTTGAGTGGTCTCATCCTACCCAAATTATAGATGGAGTAGAAATACTTAAGCCTAGGTCTGAGTGGACAGCAGCTGAGGTAGCTGCCTCTAGCTCAAACAAGAAGGCTAGAAATGCCATTGTCACGGCATTGTCTACTACACAATTTGCCCATGTCCAACATTGTGTCACAGCTAGACAAGCTTGGAACAAACTTCGGGTAGTCCATGAGGGTGATAAGCAAGTGAGGTCTCTTAGGCTACAAATGGTTCATGCAAAATTTGAGGAAATTAGAATGAAAGATACCGGGTCATTTTCTGATTTTTATGAGAGGCTAGAAGAACTTACAAATGAAGCCATGTCCTTAGGAAAACCTTTTGAAGAGTCCACCATTGTCCAAAAAGTACTTAGGTCACTACCCAAGAGATTCCAATCCAAAAAACATGCTATCCAAGAGATTCAAAATTTGGATGAACTTAAAATTGGCAAATTGGTAGGAAAACTTAAGACTTTTGAGATGGAACTTGAAATGGATGAGAGGGACAACAAGAAATCCAAGGATATAGCCTTGCAATGTGTCAAAGAAGAGAGTGAAAACTTGAGTGAAAAATCATCGATGTCCGATGATGAGGTTGACCTCTTTGTCAAAAAGTTTAGGCGAATCCTTAGAAATAGAGGGAGAGAAGCTAGGACAAATGGAAGTAACTCTAGGGAATTCAAGTTTAAACCAGAAGATGAAAAACCTTTTGAGAGAAAACCAAAGTGGAAGTCCAACTTTAGAGACAATAGAACATCCAAGAGAGAAATCAAATGTTATACTTGTGGGGGTGTAGGTCACATAGCATCTGAGCGTGCAAACAATAGGAAGAAGTACTCCACCAGCAAGAACAAGGCCATGAAGATCACCTGGAGTGATAGTGAAAGTGATCACTCCAATGACTGTGAGTCTTCATCCGACAATGAGGGTGATGAAATTTCATTTATTGCATCAATCAAGGAGATTGATCAAGTTGAAGAAGCCTCAGACTCAGAATCTGCTTTAGATGATGAGTCTTACATTGCACTGTGTAAAAAATATGATATGCTTTTCACTGAAACCCTTAGCATAAAAGAAGAGAATGTGAATCTCAAGAACACTAAACTGAAAATTGAGTGAAAAAATTGAGTCTCTTGTGAGTGAGAAAGAGTCATTGACTCTTGTGAAGCACAATTTTGAAAGCCAAGTTAAAGTACTCAAGGAGGGCAATATTTCCTTTAAATCATTGAATGAGAAACTCCAAAGAGAGGTGAAGGTTGCAAATGAAAGCATTGTTGAGCTCACCATTGGTGCATAAAGGGCGGATAGAATGCTTAGGATTGGGAAAATTCATGGGGACAAGACCGGTTTGGGTTTTAGTGAAGATTCTCCTACTGTGTCTAATTCAAAAACAAACTTTGTCAAGTCGAAATCTAATTATAGCGACAAAAAGGGTCTAGGGTTTCTTGATATTGATTTTGTTGCTTCCCATTCTAATTCAAGTCAAGCCACAACAAGTGCCTCACCAAAAGATAGTCTCCCTCCACCTAGAAAGTCAAGGTTTATTCCAATTTGTCATCATTGCAATGTCAAAGGTCACATTAGCCCAAATTGCAATTTACTTAGAAGGAAGAAAAATGCACATGTAAAGAGAACCATCACACTTCAAGATCAAGTTGATCACCTACTCAGAGAGGTAACCAAAATTTCCAAGCTTGTTACCACTGTACCTAAAGAAAAACCAAGTTCAAAACAAAAATGGGTTGATAAAAGCACCACCAAAAGTCTGGTTGCTTTGACTGCTTATGACAAACCAGTGAGTGATCAAAATGACAAACTTGTGAGCGACACATTTGAAAAACCAAGATGGGTTAGATGCATTCATGATGATGATGAGATCTTAGATCCAATAGTTCAGCCAATGAAGACTAGAAAACAAATGTCCGATGAAATAGCGCATGTGTGCTATATGTCCATTGTTGATCTTGTGGACAGTGGTACTCTTATCTTGCAATGCATTCCTTCCGAGAAACAATTGGCAAATATTGTTACCAAGGCTTTGGAACCTCCAAAGCATGTTGGTTTGAGGAAATCTATTGGCATTTGTGCCACTAGTTGACTCTCCTTTGATGTCTTAATGCTTCCTAGTCACTTTCTTTCAAAATTGGGCTACTTGTTGCATTTTCATTGTTCCTTTCCTCAGTTTTTGTCACTTGAAATTGATCTCTAAATGATTTTCAGCATAATTGTGACTTTGATTTTGAGCATAATCCCTCCTCTTGTCATGTGTTTGCCTAGACTATTGCTTTATTTGATTAATCATGACAAAGTAAAGATGGATTGATTTAACAATGATTAAAGAGAAATCCTTCTCTTATTTTCATAAAGTTTAATGTGATCATTTCTTTTCAAACTCTTTCTCATTTGAACAAAACAACAAATTGTTCAAGAAGTGTGACCAAAGAAGTCACGGCCCTAGGGAATGATAAGGTGTTTTTGATGCACTAGGGTAAAGAGTCACAAAATGATACCAAAAAGATAAGGCATGGAATTCATGGATGCTAAAATTCAGATTTTTCAAGATCTTCAAACAAAAAAAAAAAAAACAAAGAACAAAAAAAAAACAAACAAAATTTTGTTTTGTCATGGGTTGTTTTTGTTTAGAAGTCTTTACTTGATTTCTTATGAAAATAAGAGTTTCATTTTCTTTCATCCTTAAGAATTGTTCAATTATTCAATCTTTTATTTCTCATGCTTTCTTATTAAAGGACATTTTAGCTTATCATGTTGGCTTCTCCCTTTCCCAAATATGCTCACTCATGGTAACAATTTTGACGCTCTTGTATTTTATTTAAGTGACATTAACTATTTATTAAATCTGATCTTCATTTAGCCCTTGTTCATTTTGTTGGAAGCATTAAATATAGGGAGTTGGCTCATTTTCATTATTGCTCAGCTAGGTGTTTGTGTTTGGGGTGTCTGCTGCCCTTGCTTGTCCAGCTGTTGGAGTGTCTCCTACTTCGTTTTCTAGACACATATTATGATGATTTTAAGGCCAAGTTGATGATTAGTTTTATGTCTTAGGAAGTTCTAGAATTTAGGGGGAGCTTTCTTTTAAAGGAAGTCAATCATTAAGGGGGAGTTTTGGCTTATTACTTTGGAACATTTGGCAAGTGTACCTTACTATCCCTTGCATGCATATCAATCTTTTGTATTCTCTTCAATTTCAATTAAGTTGTGAAGCATGATTTTTTGGAAGTGACGTCTCTACTTTCCACGATCTTACATTTTTGTTAGATGTGTTGTTTGAGCCTTATATGTGCCCTCTCTTGTAATTTTAGTCATTAGCTCATTTCACCTCTAGCTTTCACGAGGCCCATTTGTGGAAAAAGGTTGGTATGGTTGTCATTATATTTGGTCCATTTGTGTTTTATTTGTCATACCATGTTGGCCCAGTTTCTCTCTCATGTTCACTACCCAAGTTGACGCACCATAGGTTCCTTACCTATTTAGGGAAGTAGCTATTTAGGGGGAGTACTAGTTTAGGTTGACTTTTTTTTTAGGGGGAGTTTGTTTGGTTTCAGGGCTCAAGTTATTCAAAATTTTTGTATAGGGGGAGTTTGCTTTTTGGTTGCTGAATTTTGTTTCATGTTCTTTCCCTCATGTATTTGATTTTAAACTTGTGCCCCTTGAATGTACCCTTGCAATTTACTGCATCTTATTTATTGCGTATCTTTTTTATTGCACATACTGCCTTTTTACTTCTTAATTTTTTTTCCTTTTGTCTTTCCATGACAAAAAGGAGGAGAAAATTGGATATCTTGTGTTGGTGTGTTCTTCCTTGCAGGTGGCGGTATCACTCTAACTGTGGGCAGATTGGGTCTTTGTGTGTTGAGTGGTATGTGAGGTTATTGAGTTGGTGTTTTGTCAAGGAAAGCCAAAGGAGGAGATTGTTAGTTTCAATATTTATATTGGCAATTTCCTTAACAAAACAGCTTGTAATCATTTTAGATTTGAATCTTACACAAGCTCTAGACTAAGTTAGGAACATTTGAGTGTGCAATGAAGACAACACAGGTGTTCCTACATCTCTCATGCCTAAGGTAATACCCATACCATGCATTTCACGCAACATCAGTTTTTCACAGAGTAGTGCATGTTTTGACTAGTCTATGACATATCATACACTACACCTTTCTAGCACGGGAACTGCAAATACTATGTTGTGAATATTAAGTGATCCCACGTGAGGGTCTCTTATGTGGGTCACACTCCTAAATGGGTATTTGCACTTGTATAATTTTCTGACTTCTTTTGATTGGGCCTTTACTCTCCTCATTTATTCTCCAGCCCACATCTGTTTTTAATGGGTTTTCATTTTGCATTATTCATCATCTTCTCCAAATCTTTTTTCTAAAAATGGAAACTTTCCCAAAACAACTCAGCCCCTCTCCCACACGAATCTTCAGATTCCCTTCGGCATATTCGGCTATGAGCTGTCTTGAAAGTTTGTTAGGACTTGAGCCTATTATTGACTGCCATGTGGAACAGTGTGGGTGTGCGTGTGTGGCTGCTGCTACAAGGTACGGGCAGCCCTTCATTCTCTTTGTCTCTCACATTTTTGGTATGTTTTGAGCAGCCTTTGAGCTGAGTTTTTAGAGAGACCAAATGGGTATTTTATTTTTCAAGAGTTGAAAGTTTTTCTTTGAAAATTTTCTTGTGTTCATCTCTTGATTTGTTTTATCTAAAAACTAAATTGGTTTTGTGTATGAGTTTCAGATTTCTTCAAAAGCATAAACACATCACTCTAGTTTTTAGATTTGGGTTTATATTGGCTTCTTCAAATCTTGTTTGGTTGAAGGAGTTGATCTTGCTAACCCAAAATATTGCATATCACTTTCATATCTTGAAGATCCATAAGCAAGCTGCAAATGGGGTGCTACGTGTTGATGAGCTAGAGGATAGAGCTGCCAACAACGTAAATGACTCTTGGCTTGTTGGTTGATGGTTGCACAAAGTGGGTATGCTAGCTGCTACTTAGCTTTAGAGTAAGTAAATGACCTTGTGTGCTGATATAGACTTTGTATTGAACCTCAACATATTAGATTGCCCGGTCAGCGGATAAGACCCCTAGTTTTTTAACCCTTTGAGGTTTTTCTGGGTGAACAACTTGTGTGTTTCCTCCTTGTGATTGCTGGGTTTATTTGGCTTTTATATAACTTGTGTTTATTTCCTTGGTATATGGTTTCACACTTTGGCTTATGGTTGATAATATTGCAATTGATGAACTGAATCTAATCTAACATCACACATCTCACTTTAGTTGTGGCTAGCACTGGGATGCCTACTTTGACGGATCCTTGAGTGCCTAGGTTGTCACTCCTCACATGAATATTTGAAATGCTTGCTGGTTGTGTTTCTTGAGTTGTGCATCTGTCATGCAGACCTAAGTGTGTATGATTGGTTCAGTCTTGTCTAATAGTTTTGAAAATTGGGTCCGATTAGTGATCGTTGTTTTACTTAACTGCTTTAGGGTGTTAAAGCACTTTATACCAAACTTTAAAGTTGCACCAAAACATGCTCAGTTGGCATGAAAGACATAGGGAAGCACTTTCTATTGTTTGGATTAGAGTTCTAACCCTCAAGAAGTGCATTTCGTGTTAAGAAGGAGCTACAACGTCATTTCGGTGCATTCTAAGTCTTTTTCGTTCAATTGCACCAAAGAAGTGCCCGATTGGCAATAAGGACATAGAGAAGCAGTTTCTCGTGTCTCGATTTGCGTTCTAGACCTAAAGAACAACTTTAAGTGTTAAGAATGCACGAAAACATCATTTCAATGCATGTTGAGTACAATTTGGTTTACGTTGCACCAAAACATGCCCGGTTGGCAAGAAAGATAAAGGGAAACACTTTCTCATTCTTGGATTAGCATTCTAGCTTTAAATAGGCACATTTCGCGTTAGGATAGAACAAAAATATGTGTTTTCGGTGCATACTCGGTCTAACCTCGTCCAAATTGCACCAAAACATGCCCTGTTAGTAAGAAAGAGATGAGGAAGCACTTTCTAACGTCTCGATTAGCGTGCTAGCCCTAAAGGACCACTTTACTTGTTAGGAATGAATGAAAACATCATTTTGGTGCACACTCAGTACAATTTGGTTAAAATTGCACCAGAATGTTATCTGTTGGTAAGAAAGAAATGGGGTAGAGCTTTCTCGAGCCATAAAGAAGCATATTTCATGTTAAGAAGGAACTAAAACATCATTTTAATGCATACTCAGTCCAAATTCGTCCAAATTGCACTAAAACGTTCTTAGTTGGCAAGAAAGACATGAGGAAGACTTTTTCAGGTCTCGATTAGCTTGCTAGCCCTAAAGAAGCACTTTAGGTGTTGAGAATGCGCAAAAAAGTCATTTCGGTGCACACTTGTTGATCGCGCTTTTGTGCATGTTTTTATATGCTAATTCCCTAACCTAGAATGCTAGAACTCAGCGTTTCATGTGTTTTTGCTTTGTTTCTGTATCTTGTAGGTCAAATGAAGCAATAATGAATAAAGAAGCTAAAAGAGCCAAAGTTGGACAATTCCTGATCAAACTAGGAAAAATGAAAAAATCCTGATGGAATTAGGAAAACTGAAATCCTATTGAAACAAGGAATTCTAGCCAAACCAGGAGACCCATCAATGTTCAGGGCTAGAAATGAGAAATCCTAGTTGAACTTGGAAAACCAAATCCTAGTTAAACTAGGAATGGTAAACCCTAGTTGGAGTAGGAAAACCTAATCCTAGTTGGAGTAGGAAAACCTAACCCTAGTTGGACAAAGTTTCCTAGTGAGACCAAGGAATGTTTGATCAAAGTCAAAGGGTTCTAGAAGCTTCTTCAAGTCAATGGGCTCAAGTCAACTACACAAGAGGAATGGGCCTTGAGGAGGACATGCATGCACTAGGGCACACACAAGGAGAGGCACACGGCAAGGTGGGCTTAAGTGACCCCCTTGCTGCAAGCCCATGGAGGGAAACCCTAATTCTAATTCCCTTAAGCTGTGGTAAATCCTCGTGGGCTTAAGTGACCCCCTTGCTGCAAGCCCATGGAGGGAAACCCTAATTCTAATTCCCTTAAGTTGTGGTAAATCCTAGTCCTTGGAGAACAAGGAAACCTTGCCTCCTCACTCCTATATAAAAGACCATCATCCTCATTATTTTACACACATATTTTGAGAGAGAGACATTTATTTTTCTATAGTTAGTTTTTCTTCCAGTTTTTAGTTCTTAGCCTAGTTTTTATATTCTTGTAAGTTTGGAGAGAGAAAGAGAGGGTAGTGCCGCAAGTTGCCAAGCCAAGAGGTAGTGCTGTTTTTCTTAGAGTGCCAAAGACAAGGAGGAGTGACACCCATCTTGCTGCCCAAGCCTTGCCGACAACAAAGAGGCATCCCTAGCCTAGCCGCACACCACCTTGCCTTGGAGTGACCTTCTTGTGATCTTCTTCCTCTTTTTTATGCTTTCAAATTTGTTTTAATTAATTAATTATTATTATGAACATGGATTGGCAGTTTATATATTTATTTTATACTTTTATTTTTATCTTTGTGTCTTAGTTACTTCCATGTGTTGTTAAGATAAAGATAAAGCCTCTAGCATGTGATCAATGTTTATTTATGGTTCTTGTAATTTATGATGATTCTACTTGCATAAAATCCTATTATCTATTAGAATGGCATTAGGTGTAGATTCTTTTAAGCTTAGCTACCTTAGGGACGAAGCATTTAGTGATTGTTATAAAATTGAATAAGCTCAAAAGGATGACAATTTTAGAAGTAATAAGCAACCAATTAGGAACTGGTTGTGATAATAGTATTCATAGATGGCGTAGTGTACATTACGGTGGATATATGGTCTATGTGTTTGTCATCTTCACGAATCTTAATGACTCTTGCATGGGTGATTGACCTAGCTTGTCTAGGAACATGCAAGTTGACTTGCTAGGTCAGGTTGAAGAGACTCCTAGTATATGCATGAGGAAGGTATAACACCAAAAAGAAATAGCCAAAGCTTTTGGTAGGCAAACTTTGTGTTCGTAGTCTTTCAAAATTGCTTGATATCATATTCTTTGTTCTCCTTGCTAGATGGTGGATTCTCTGCTTAACAATACCATGAAAGTGTGTGTGTGTGTGTGTGTGTGTTGGATTGTATGTGTATTTTGACCTAAATCTAAACCCCCATGCCGTATGTGTGAGTTGTGGATAAGTTAAATTAATTTGATGTATGTTTACCTATTCCTTGTGGGATCGACCTTGTTATTTGCATGTTTTGCTACGCCACAATTTGTACACTTGTGAGTATACTTAGAGTTGAAATAAATGATTATTAAATTTGCTCTAAGAAAACAATCAACAAGTTTTTGGTGCCGTTGTCGAGGAATGGTGTTAAATATCATTGAATTAATTTAAGCTTATCATAGTAATTAGGTCATATTAGTTAAATTTTTAGTTTTTAGACTTTTAGTTGTTAATAACGCTAGTTACCTTATAAGTGTCTTTCCTACTAAGAAATTGGTTGCTGAATGTGTAGGTGCTTGTTTATGAGTTTAGACCTTGATCAAAGATTTAGAGAAGCTCTTACTAAAGCACTTGAGTCCACGAGGAAGTGTCCTAAAAGTCCATTCGTTTCAAGCTCTTCCGAATCCAAATCTAACTTTGAAGGAAGCATGGGCAATAACCATGATGCTGAGGTTGTTTTCACCCATCCATTGAGCCACCTTTCATCACCATCACTGCCCGCGCAGCCATCATGCATTCGTTACGCTATCGTGAACCACAACTTTGAGATCAAGAATGGAACCATCCACCTCTTGTCGAATTTCCATGGATTAAGTGGGGAGGATCCTATTCAACACTTAAAAGAATTTGCTGGAGTATACGAGACCGTACGGTATGTGGGGGTTGATGAGAACCAATATCAACTCCATTTGTTCCCATTTTCACTCAAAGACAAGGCAAAGAAGTGGCTTTACTCACTGCCTAGTGTGTCGATCACTACGTGGGAGGAGCTATCTAAGCAATTTTTGAAGAAATTCTTTCCCGCTGCCAAGACTAACAAAATAAGAAGATATATTGTGGGGTTCGTGCAAAAGGTGGATGAACCATTTCATGAGACATAGGAAAGGTTCATTGAGCTACTGAATGGATGTCCCAATCATAACTTGGAGTCGTGGTACCTTATGAATTGTTTCTATCAAGGGTTGTTGGAGAGAGACCAATCTATGGTGGATGCCGCATATGGACAGTCATTCATGAATAAGATGAATGTGGAAGCTAAAGCACTTTTTGAGACACTTGCGCACAATTCACAGCAATGGAACTTCACGCGTACAAAAGGAATGACCAAGAGAGGCATATATGAAGTTTTGGCTTTACCAAGTGCAATTATGAAGGAAATTGCCGAAATCAAGACTTTGGTGAAGAATTTGGCTATTGTGCATGAGAATGTGAGTTCAGATGATCAAGATGAGAGTGTGGAGCAAGTAAACCAAGTAGGGAACTCCCAAAGGAACCAAAGGGAGCCGTTTCCAAACCCTAATTACTACCCTGGTTGGAGGAATCATCCCAATATGAGGTGGAGCAACAACAATGGGCAACAAGCAAGTGGAAACACTAATGTGAGGCCTTATGTACACCCTAATGTCGAAAAGTCAAGCTTGGAGGACAAGGTTGCGCAAATTGCTCAACACACCACCACACTAGCTCAAAGCACCAATTCCTTCATGCAAAGAACTGAGCAGCAAATTCAAGCAAATTCAAAGGCCATAGCAAGTTTAGAAGTGCAAATGGGGCAAATTGCTAGCATTGTAGGACAAAGAGAGCATGGGAAGCTACCTAGTCAAGCAGTTGTCAACCCAAAGATTGAGAATGTAAACGTGGTTTGGATGCAAACCAAGAGGGTGCACTATGGAAGAAGAGTAAAAAGAGATAGGTTCGTGAGGTGATCATTATTTCTGACAATGAAGAAGAAGAGGACCCTTCCATGTATGAAGAAGAACCAAGTGAGGAATCTCTACCCGAGCCTATGGAGTACATCAAACATTTTACACACACATTAGGGGAGCTGAGAACAATAGCAGACAAAGTAAGAGAAGGAAAGGCCAAAGTTTCAGATCGAATCAAGGGGTACTTATTTGAACAATTTCCTAAAAAGACGAAGGATCCTCAATCGCTGATCATTATTTCTGACAATCAAGAAGAAGAGGACCCTTCCATGGACGAAGAACCAAGTGAAGAATCTCAACTTAAGCATATCACTAGATTCCCACGCACATTAGGGGAGCTAAGAGCAATCGAAGACAATGTCACGCCCCGACCCTCGGGCACGTGAAAAACTGTCGAAAATTGACAACTGTTTCTTGTGGGCCCTTTTTCTGAAAATGTGAGCCATGAATATAAAATAATTTCCTGAAAAACAACTGTAACTTTACAAAACAATTCACATAAAACCAAGTGTAAAACCTTTTACACGAAAATAAAACTGTAAAATAAGTTTTCTGAAACTGCTGCTGGTCCCACTGCCTCGTCTTCTCTCCACTGCCTCCTCAGCTTGCTTACCCTGCAAAACCAAAACCCTGCACCCAACCACAGGTGCACCGGGTTTAACCACAAACCCGGTAAGCTCTCTAGAGCTCGTATGAGTGAAACTACTGTAAACCTCAAATTAACTCAAATTAATAATCAAACACAATCCATTTTAATGCCTCAAGCACAATCAAACCACAATTCACAGATCATAAACCTTAACCTAATCACCAAATCCTCTAAACCGATCAAATCCTTTGTGATCCTTAATCTCTAAATATCCTCAATTTAACCTCTAACTGAAAAGTCACCTCGAACAATCCACCAGATCCTTACTTGGGATCCAACTAAATCCTTCCATAACTTAGGATCCTCAATCAACGTTTAGAATCCACTAAATCCTCAATTAAAACCACTGATACTCCGATCTCTTCCTTAATCCCTAAATCCTCGAGATCCCCAATCCTAGTTCCGTAACCTCTGAACTAGCAAACAGCAATCAGTCAAACAAACAAAACAATCAAACAAGCAACTGAACTGGAAATTAGTTGAACTTAGGTTCACTCACTGTGACTGCGCGAAAAGACCGAACTGCCCTTCGTGTCCTTCGTGGCTCCTTTGCTCGGATTCTAAAATTCGGCAGCACAACGGCATCGGAAATACAATTCCCGAGCCAACGCACCTGTTAAGACCAGACAACCAAAGAAACAAACAACAGGGTTCACAACCAAGCCAGCACTTACAAAAACGGGCGGGAACCACCACGCACGGTGGCTGCCCGACCATCGAAAATCACACGGAAGGTCCAAGAAACTCACCCAACCTCACCAGTGGTCCTACTAGGCTCTGGGGAGGCTGAACGGCACGAGAGGACACCAAACAAGACCACCACGCACGGCAAAGCCGCGGTGGCCGTGGCTGCCTAACCTGGGTAAAACACAACCACCTTTTAAAGCTCAAACCAAGCACACAGACTTCAAGA
This sequence comes from Purshia tridentata, assembly GCA_003254885.1. Lineage (NCBI taxonomy): Eukaryota > Viridiplantae > Streptophyta > Magnoliopsida > Rosales > Rosaceae > Purshia > Purshia tridentata. Next base: position 964 of record QANT01002319.1, on the reverse strand, counting down.
GGACGTCGAGGGGATCGAAAACCATACCTCACTCGACAGAAAAGGTGGCCGGAAACGTCTGAATTTCACCGGAGAAGCCGCAACCTTCACGGCTTCGATTCGCCGTCTACAGCGCTCCGATGAACGATCGGAGGACACCACCGTGATGGGCTCGACGAGAGGAGTGGTTTTGGGCGGTCGGCGAGCCTCGAAGTCGCCGGGGTCGCCGCGATCGCCGTTGCGACTCCACTGTGCGCGAGTTGGATTTTCCGTTCCAGGCTGTTTCGGGAGGAGGCACCACCACCGGAGGGAAGAGGGAGGCGGCGCGAGCACGGGAAGCTAAAGATCAGGCCGGCTCGCCGCCAGACGCGCCCCCACGCGCCGACGAAAGGCGCGGCTGGGAGAAGAGGTCGCGAGAGGGAGAAGCTTCGGGAGAGGAGAGAGAAACTGAGGTGCTTTTTGGGGTTTTGGGCTTTTAAAATCAACTTTTTCAAAATTACCAACTTGTCCTTCTCTTCACACGTCCGTAACTTTCAAACCGTAGCTCCGTTCGACGCGTGCTACGTGTCTACGAACTTGTGAGGACGAGACCTTTCTAACGAACCCAAAGTCAATGCAAAAAGTCCTCCCGAACGAAAAGTCAACTTGTTGCCCAACTTAAAAGTCAAACTTAAAATTCGAAAAACCTCCAAAATGTTTTACTTCTCCAATAAAATCCCGAAAATCTTTAAAAAGCTTTTCAAACCCACTTTTGAAGGTACGGGGTGTTACAGACAAAGTCAGAGAAGGAGAGGCCGAAGTTTCAGATCGAATCGAGGGGTGCTTATTTGAGCAATTTTTCAAAAAGAAGAGGGATACTGGGCTGCTGATCATGTCATGCATCATGGGTGATTGTGTGTTCGAGAGAGTGTTACTTGATGATGGGTCCACAATTAACATCATGCCTTTGCGTGTTTTCAATAGCCTTGGATTTGAACAAACTGAC
>QANT01002318.1:0-66584 GCA_003254885.1 Purshia tridentata | reverse complement strand
CACAATGGATCCTTCCTGATATATATATATATATATATAAATTATCAGTAAATTACAGGTCTTGAACCCAGCATAGTTGGGCCTGCAAGAATGTTTGGGCTTTGAGCTTTTAAATGCAGCCCAAGATGGAAAAGAGAGGCTTTATCTTGTGGCATCTACTTATACATATATTGCCTCCAGCAAGGGTTTAGGGTTTTTGTGGGAGGCGTTCGTGAGTAGGAGTCAGTAGAGCATCAGAAGAAGATGAAGACGATACTGTCATCGGAGACAATGGAGATCCCAGAAGGCGTGAAAATTAAGGTGAAGGCGAAGGTGATAGAGGTGGAGGGTCCACGTGGCAAGCTGAGCCGCAACTTCAAGCACCTGAACTTGGACTTCCAGCTGTTGACGGAGGAGTCGACCGGAAACAAGAAGCTGAAGATCGAGGCATGGTTCGGCTCTCGCAAGACGAGTGCCGCCATTCGCACCGCTCTGAGCCACGTGGAGAATCTGATCACGGGCGTGACCAAAGGCTACAGGTACAAGATGAGGTTCGTCTACGCTCACTTCCCGATCAACGCGTCGATTCCCAACTCCAACAATGCGATTGAGATCCGAAACTTTTTGGGGGAGAAGAGGGTTCGGAAGGTGGAGATGCTTCATGGGGTGGGCATTTCTCGGTCTGAGAAGGTGAAGGATGAACTGGTTTTGGATGGGAATGATATCGAATTGGTTTCGAGGTCGGCGGCTCTGATTAACCAGAAGTGCCATGTCAAGAACAAAGACATTAGGAAGTTTCTTGATGGGATCTATGTCAGTGAGAGGAGCACAATTGCTGAAGAGGATTGATTCATTCAATCAAATTTAATTTTGTCATACATTTTTTGTTTTAGTTTAGTCTCTTTTACTTCTTTCTTGCTGGTATCTGTGCTGGAAATTTTGCACCAAGGAATGTATTTTAGTAATTTTACTATTTGTTTTAAATTTATATGAATTGATATGGGATTCTACTATCTCTTACCAAACAGTTGACTCAATTATGAAATTGTGGAGTCATGCATGAATTTAGTATTATTATTATTATTGTATTAATTAACTTCAAAGGCCAAATTCTGTGGTGGAAAATGTGCTAATTCCCCCTTGATACTTAGAAGAACCTTATATACAATACAACCATCACACCTAAAGTTGGAAAAGTGGGAAATGTGATGTTTGCACAATTTTCTCTTTTAATTTTTTACTTGTACCAAACTGGAGAACACCTTTCTTTCACTGAAAGTAATTTTCCACTAATAAAATGCCCCAAAAATTAATTTTTAAAGCTATGCACCATCCAATTAAGTAGCACTCTGTTTCTTTCAGAACCCTTTTTGAGAAAAAAAACAGAGGTGCCATGCTTCTTTAGCATATTGGTAAACTGATTATGAATTCCACTAGCCAGCTATTAGATGTGTGTCATCCCCCACTTGCTCTTAACTATAAAGAGTGGGGTTGATCCTTCATTACTATAAGAACCCATTAAAACCTTGAAGCAGGTGATCTCTTACCCCATTTTAAATTAGCTCAAGAAGGTTCATATCCATGGAGGGATGCACTTTTTACTTGGCAATGGTACTGGTTCAGCTAGCATATGGTGGATCAAACGTTCTCATGAAGTTGTCCCTTGAAGAGGGACTCAATCCTCTTGTTTTCGTGGTTTATAGGCATGTTATTGCCATGCTTTTGGTAGCACCATTTGCTTATGTACTTGAAAGGTAAGCTATGAATTCTTGCATCTTTTCACACTTTCTTTTGGCATTAATGCCTTGTCTCTTTCAAATTTGTATCTTAACACTAATTTACTACAAAGAAAATAGAAACGTACTAAAGTGTTTCTAAAATGCATTTGCAAAGCAGGAAGCGGAGACCTTCACTCTCATTTTCAGTAACTGCAAAAGTTTTTGTTCTCTCATCATTTGGGACTACCATCCATCTTAACGTGTACTATGCTGGTTTAGCATACACTTCTGCAACAGTTGGAAGTGCCTTGAGTAATGTTGTCCCCAGTCTGACATTTCTTTCGGCAGTTCTGCTTGGGTATATATCTCTACTCAAATCATGTAAACCCACCTTTCCTTTAATTTATTCTAAGGCTTATTTACAATTTACAAAGGAGGATATAGTTTTTTTTTTCTTTTTTTCTTTTTCTTTTTAAGGAATTTGCTTAGTTACTCTTATTCAGGATGGAGAAATTGAAGATTAAAAGTGGCAGAGGCCAAGCTAAGGTGGCAGGTACACTTTTCTGCATTGGTGGTTCTCTTATTTTCACTTTTTGGAAAGGAGGGTACCTATTCAAAGGCTTTGTTGAGAGGCCACTGATAAATGTGTTTAACAATGAGGGGTCTGGTGGTGAGATGAGGCATGGTAAGGAAAACTGGATCAAGGGTTCTGCACTTATTCTCACTAGTCACATCGCATGGAGTGCATGGCTAATTCTCCAGGTGATATTAATATCAAATGACACCCGTGTATGTAACATGAAAATATATATCAAAATTAAGTGGTTTGTTCAACTTGGTTTTATGGTTGTCTGGCTCACAGGCTGTGGTCTCCAAAGTATACCCTGCTCCATTGTCACTAACCACCATGATATGCTTTTTCGCATCATTGCAATCTTCTCTTCTTGCCCTATTTTTAGCAAGAAATACAACTTCATGGAGACTGGGGTGGAACCTGCAACTCTTAACCATCATATACTGCGTGAGTGTTTTCTTATGATACATATTCAGATCGTTATCAGTTGATACTTGTTTGAATATGTGGTCCGTATTGTGAATTTGACTAAATCACCATACATTAGGGAGTTGTGATCTCAGCATTAGTCTATTACCTGCAAACATGGTGCATCAGTTACAAGGGACCAGTTTTTGCAGCTATGTTTAGTCCACTACAAGTTATTATAGTGGGAATGTTCTCTGCAATTGCTTTTGCCGAGCGATTTCACTTTGGCAGGTAAACTGAAGAACACAAACACTTTCTTCCTCTTCCATCTTAATCAATAATCATTTATTTGTGCTATCATAATCACAGCTGTTTGTCGCTAAAATATGTCAAAAATCTAAAGTGCATTTTGTAAAAGTGGTGTGTGCAGCTTGATCGGAGCATTTCTCATTGTTGTGGGGCTTTACTGTGTGCTGTGGGGAAAGAGGAAAGACAGTCCTGGTGCTGAACAGATGGAGAATGAAAAGGGCGATAATGATAGTAAAGTTTTGGAGATTTCAGTGAATGATATTCCAGTGATGATGCAGAAGATCAATCCAGGATAAAATTCATTTTTTTTTTCATATAATCTCTAGTCACTTGATACGTTATGCAGAAGATCAGTCACAGACCCAACTTTAATGACTGCCATCTTTGCTTTGAGTTCCAATCCATATGAAGTTCTTAATACAAGTCAAGAAGAGAAATTCTTCTTATTCTCTTTCATGGGGTCATTTCAGGGAGTTTCAATATCAATCATAAACCGGTATTTCATGTCTTTTTTTTGTAGTATCTCAAGAGCTTCATTTGCATATTGAATTGGTTGGGATTACTTCAATCATTGGGTGAATTCCATGAGCAGCACAGAAATCTATCATCTCTTGTCTATCCTTGGTTCCACCTGTTACACTACCAGAAATGGTTCTCATACCTGCCCAAAGGTCAATGCATGGAGGTCATTATACTTGCAAATTGCAACTTTATACCACTACCAAAAGAGTTGGATATTCAAAACTGTAATTTCAATAATTTGAAAGAGTACCCAGAATAAGGCTTGCAGGACTGAATTTGACTTCACTGGGGAATCCCACCAAGACAAGAATTCCAGCAGTCTTCAACAGTGCCATGTATGGATCAAATGGGTGATCACGAGATGCTGTATCAATTATAAAGTCAAATGACTTCATCAGTGCCTGCATAGCAAACAATAACCAATAAATACTAAACCATAGGATAAGTCAATTTCACAATTTCCCTATTGCTTTATAAGAAACTTCATGTATTTTTACCTTCATCTGTTCTTGGTCAGATGAGACCACAAATTTATCTGCACCTAGCTGACTCAGGGCTTCCTCTTTCTTGGATATGCTTGTGCTGAAAATAGTTACAATTAAACCAAATGCCTTACCTAACTTCACTGCCATGTGACCAAGACCACCAAGCCCTATCACTCCTAGAGATTTACCAGGTTGGTTCATTTTATGGCGCTTCATAGGAGCATAAACAGTAATTCCAGCACAAAGCAAAGGTGCTGCTGAAGCCAATGGATAGTTGTCAGGTATCTTGAAGCAGTACCTGTAATATGAATTGGAACATCATATTATGAAGCTGGGCTCTTCTTTCATGCATTAGATTAAAAGAATCAGAACTTCAAATGCATATATACCATTTAGATGTTGATTTTGAGAAGAGTGGAAAAGGGAATTCACTTCTTTAATCATGAATTATGCTCAAAAGAATGAAGGATGACAACATCATTTGGCATAATAGATTTCATACCCTTCATGGACAACTATAAGACTGGAGTATCCTCCTTTGTAATTGTACCATCAGCATCAACACCATTAAAGGTGAAAACAAAACCCTTTACACAATGGCCTTTAAATCCATCATTACAATGCTCACAATCTCTGCATGAGTTGACATAAGTTCCCACTCCAACACGGTCGCCAACTTTGAAGCGCTGAAAACCAGAACCTACCTCTTTTACAATCCCTGCAATTTCGTGTCTGGTGCAAAGAATCACAGATAAACAGTTTTAGAGTAAAAGTATAAGAGTAACTTGTTTACGTATGTCTTACGGTAAGTCCACATACCCTGGCACTAAAGGGTACTTTGAGTCTCCATGTTTGTTTCTGGTCCAACTTACATCAGCATAACACACTCCGCAGTGGGTAATTTTTATGGAAACATCGTCGGTTCCAAGAGCCCTGAAGAAAGCATCCCGAACATATTACATGAATTCAAAGTCAACAATTCATGAATAGGGTCATAAATGCAAAAATCTAGAAAATAAACATTCTGAAAGCTTGATGATAAAGCAAGAAAGAGGCTTTCTTTCTTGTTATCTTTCCTTGAAAAGCTAATTTGTGCAATTTTTATACGGTTTAAGTAAAAATGAAAACATACCTGCTGCTAAATTTGTACGAACCCCAGACGAATCCCTTGCAGCATATGCAAGGCAGTCCTCATTTTCACTTTGGGAGCTCATTGTTTGACTATTCCACCATAAACATATAGCAATCAGACATCGGTTTCCTTAACGAAAGATAAGTAAAACAGGAGAAGCATTCCATCCAAATTAAGACAAGAGACACAAAACACCTTGAAACATTATACTTCAACCAAAATTCACTGATATGACAGTGTCATGCCATCAACTACAGTCTAAAGTTTTGGAAAAAGTTTTGGTGTCTGAAGTATCATTGACACCCAAATAGTGAATGATTGTGATAACCTCAGAAAAACAAGGCTGCAGCTTTTGAGAGATTGAAATAAGAGAATTATAGCAATAGTTATCTAAGAAAGTGAAGAGAGAGAGAGAGAGAGAGAGAGAAAGTGCATGACAGCAATCGTAAGAGTCGAGAGGAAGATGCTTTTACCCAAAACTGCAAAGAATCAATGAAGACAAAGAGAGAGTTGAGTTGTTTGTGCGTAGTAGTTTGAGTATGAGAATGAACTGAACCTTCAGCCTCTTCTTATCTTCTATTTATAACAAATTAACCAACTCAGCGTTACTTGTACTTGGTCTATACCCATGTCCTCGCTGGATCATTAATTCCTCATCAGAGGTGGTGGGAATTTGGATATAATTTATAAGTCCATCGAATATTATACAAGTGAGTCAAACACCTTAAATAAAAGTAATATCAATTTGCATTTGCTTAGTTTACCGAAGGCAACTAGGAAAATTGTTATGCATGATGTCAGTTTGCCAATTTTTTTAGGGGTCAATAAGGTTTTAGTCGCCAGCAATATTTTTCGATAACGTATAACGGATAACAAACGGGTCATTGAATAAGCTGATAAGAAAAAGAAAGTTACCATATTTTTTTTGGTCAAAAGAAAGTTACTATATAGGATCTCCTATTTGAGTTTGAATTGTTCATGACTTATATGTATGGGCTGATCTCACCACATTTTTTGCCTCTTCATTTTTCTCATTTCTATACAGCAGCCATCAATGAGTAAATGCATAACATAGATATAAGTATAACAATGGGCAGTTTTATCAGTCGCATGATGTGTTTCCTTTATCAGAAGTCAAAGGAATTTTAGATCTGTGATACAAAGCTAGCAGAAGATAAAAAGCATGATCATATTTTCTTATCGTTTTAAGATAACACATGCCCTGAGTTCTTACAACACTAGAACACACTGATATGATCCATTCCAGACATAGCACAAGGGTCCAAGGACATATCGAGAAGATAAATTCTTCTTCACTTTGATGGGTGTCATTTCAGGGAATTTTCAATATCGATCACAAACCGGTATTTCACATCTCTTTTTATTAGCCTCTCAAGAGCTTCATTTGCATATTGAATTGGGATTAATTCAATCATTGGGTGAATTTCATGAGCAGCACAGAAATCTATCATTTCTTGGATATCCTTGGTTCCACCTGTTACACTACCAGAAACGTTTCTCATACCTGCCAAAAGGTCAATGCCTGGAGTTCAGTATACTTGCAATTTTCGCACTACCAAAAGAGTTGGCTATATAAAACTGTAATTTCAATCAACCAAGAAAAAAAAAGGTACCCAGATTAAGGTTTGCAGGACTGATTTTGATTTCACTGGGGAATCCCACCAAGACTAGAGTTCCACCAGTCTTCAACAGTGCCATGTATGGATCAAATGGGTGATCACCAGATGCTGTATCAATTATAAAGTCAAGTGACTTCACCAGGGCCTGCATAGAACAAACAATGACCAATAATACTAAACCAAAGGATAAGTGATCAATTTCATTACTTCCCTATTGTTCATGTGATCAGGTAAAGAAAAGTTTGCTTTATAAGAAACTTTATGTATTTTACCTTCATCTGTTCTTGGTCAGATGAGACCACAAATTTATCTGCACCAAGCAGACTCAGGGCTTCCTCTTTCTTGGATATGCTTGTGCTGAAAATAGTTACATTTAAACCAAATGCCTTACCAAACTTCACTGCCATGTGACCAAGACCACCAAGCCCTATCACTCCTAGAGATTTACCGGGTTGGTTCATCTTATGGCGCATCATAGGGGCATAAACAGTAATTCCAGCACAAAGCAAAGGTCCTGCTGAAGCCAATGGATAGTTATCAGGTATTTTGAAGCAGTACCTGTAAAAATTGGCACATCATGTTATGAAGTTGGACTCTTCTATTATGCATTAGATTAAGGGAATCAGAACTTCAGATGCATACATACTACGTAGATGTGAATTTTGAGGAGATGTAAAAAGGGTATTCACTTCTTTAGTCATGAATTTTGTTAACAAAAGAATGAAGGATGTCAACATTATTTAGCATCTTAGATTTCATACCTTTCATGGACAACTATATGACTGGAGTATCCTCCTTTTGTAATTGTACCATCAGCATCAACACCATTAAAAGTGTAAACTGATCCCTTTACACAATGGACTTCAAATCTATCATTACAGAACTCACAATCTCTGCATGAGTTGACATAAGTTCCCACTCCAATATGGTCACCAACTTTGAAGCGCAGAACATTGGAACCCAACTCTTTTACAATACCCGCGATCTCATGTCTGGTTGCAAATAATCACAGATAAATAATTATAATAAAAGTATATGAGTTATCTATTTATAATTTTATCATTCAATAAGTCCACATTACCCAGGCACTAAAGGGTACTTTGAGTCTCCATGTTGATTTTTGGCCCAAATTACATCAGCATAACAAATTCCGCAGTGGGTAATTTTTATGGAAACATCGTCAGCCCCCAGAGCCCTGAGGAAAGCATCCCATCCAAATAATAAATGATTAATTAGAATATGTTATGAAAATAATGGAAAATAATGAAATTTAAAGAGGCTTTTGTCAGTTTATCGTCTTGTTATCTTTCCTTGGAAAGCTCATTAGTGCAATTTATCGACATTCAAAATGATTGAAAACATACCTGCGGCTAAATTCGTAATGGGATAAAACTCCAGATGGATCCCTTGCAGCATATCCAATGCAGTTCTCATTCGAACTCTGGGAGCTCATTGTTGACTATTCCACCATAAACATAAAGCAATCAAACATCGGTTTCCTTATCATCAGATAAAACTAAGAAAAATAAATCTCAAAATTCTGCACACCAAACTATGTGACTGTTGACTTAATTCATTTCTATCAAGTGAAACACTATCATGCCATATATATACTATATCAAATATCATTTGGAGTTTAAAATTTAGGAAAACTTTTGGTGTGTGTTATATCTTTGATACGCAAAAAGTGAATGATTGGCATAACCTCACAAAAAGAAGGGTGCAGCTTATGAGAGGTTGAAATAAGAGAAACAGCTATCGTTAATGCCCAGTATCAGACAGTCAAATCACCGTTGACTGTTCCAGATTCAAATATTGCCTTGTACTTACAGAGCAAGAGTGGGGTTCTTGAGAATGAATCAACTTTATGTCTGTTGTTAATTATCTGAAGCAGTTTCTATTGGGTCACTCAGTACATGTGTAAGTGTGCAAGTTATGCAGAGATAATTAAATCCGAGAATTTCAGATGAAAGAGATCTACTGTCTACATCATCAGAGAAAGTGAAGGGAGAGACAGAGAGTGCATGACAATAATACTAATAGAAGAAGAGTTAAGAGGAAGGTGCGTTTACCCAAAAAGATACGAAGTACCGAGAGAGAGAGAGCTCAGTTTTGCTTGTAGACTCGTAGTAGTTTGAAATTTCAGGTTGAGATTGAACTGAACTGAACCTCTTCTCTGTCTTGCATTTATAAGTTTATTACAAATCAACCAACCAAGCGGCTCCGCGTTACGTGGTCTCTACCCTTCATTGGATGATTACTCCTCTTATTAGAGATGGGCTTTGAATATATTAACCATTAATTAACAATTTAACAATCGCTCATGCAGCAGCCCACGAGAGAGAGACTAGTGCAAACTGCAGAGTGGTCTTTTATGCAGAGTGCTATACAAAAAGTATGAGAGGTCTACCTTAAACGTTTGCCAATGAGATAGAATTAATGTTATGCATGATTGACACTTGCCAATATTTTTAGGGCCATTAACCTTTTAGTCCCCCAAAAAAAAGCATTTTGCTATGCAAGATAGCCATTTGACATTATCTTCGGTACACTAAGCATTGCTCTTTTTTATAACAACGGATATCAAATGCTTCCTTTTGCTTTTTGTGAGTTGTGGAAATGTCCTTATAAATAGGTGCAGATCCAAATCTATGAATCAGAAACGTCCCCACATGGACTCAAAAAATTACTCATTGAAAAGCCAATGAAAAATGTGAAAGTCATATAGGAAGTTAGGAACTCCAATTTGACAGGTTTGTGTTTGAGTTCGTTACTCATGACTCATGTACGTACAGGGTATAGCAAGTTTTGCGCCACCAGAACATGTACAAAAGCTTTTACCTGCAAGTCGCATTTGCCCTGTCTCTTTCTTTTTCTTGTTTCTATGCAGCCACTAAATACGAAACATGGACATAAATATAATTAGGGGCCGTTTTATCAGTGGCATAATGTGTTTGTTTTCCTTAGAAGTAGTCAAAGACATTTTAGATTTGTTGAACAAGGCTAGCAGATCTAAAGGATGATCATATTTTCTCATTTTAAGATGACCCGTTCATACAACACTACAACACTGATATGATCCATTCTGGACATAGCCCCAGGGACGCCGCGGATATGCCCCCACATAAATAAAGCATCCTTTGCTTAGCTCTAGTTTTGCAGACAAAGTTATTCTACTAATTCACTGACTTTCTAGTTTCTATCACATATGTAAGGTATTCAGTTCATCCTACAAATGAAATAACACAAATTGAGCAATCCATTCTACAATCTATAATGTCATGGTAACACAAATATTGAACTCAATCATGATAAATTTAAGACAAAACAGCATCTGCCACCCAATTATTTCAATGATCCAATTTGTAATTCTCAATCATACAAGCAAACTATAATGATATAATCAATATCGAACCCGAATTCATTGGAAAACAGGGCAAAACCAAGTGAGCAGTATTTCTAAAACACCCGCATATTAGTGAAACCGCTGACGCTAGCAATGATGGTAGCCAGCAAAAGTAAGCAAGGGGATGGATCCCAAGCCCAAAGTCAAGGCTCAGACACACTTATTTCTTGTGCTTTTTCTTCTTCATGGAAGGCTTCTTAGTTAGCTTCAGTGCTGCAGCAGTTCTAAATTCAGTAACTTGAGGCTCTTCAGGCAAAGAACATAACATGAATTTTTTGCTCGAACCAGCTTGGGTGGGGAACAGCTTCAGCATCTGCCTTCCCCTCATCCATTTGAGCATTATCTTCATGTGTGTTTTGCTGTTCAATCCACTAACACCAGAATCCTGATTTTTTTTTATAGTAAAAAAAAAAAAACTTAATCAGAATCATAATTAAACTCAGAAAATTTACTTGTATTCCATATTCCCTTTTTTGAAGAAAAAACAAAAAAGTGTAATATAGTACAAGAACATGTATGCATAAGGAACCAAAAGTTACTGCATTGTAATATTTCATTGCTGTATGACTACCACAAATACAAAGTTGAAATAAATTCTAGGAGTGTCATAACTATCAATTTTTCAACAGAGGTTGCATAAATTCTATTATATAGTATAGCTCAAGTGTAATTACACAATAAAAATAAAGGCCAATTATAACCTATCATTGGCTCTAAAAACACAGAGATCCCTGTAATTTAGTTTGTGAAAATTATACCTGTAGTGGTTTTATCCGATATATTTAAATGCTGGTATTAATGGAACCGTCCATGTTACTTCCCAAATCACGCACGACCAGATTACCATCCTTCACCTTAAAAAATAATTTTACCCATTTTTATTAGATTCCACAGTCCACACCAGCAAGAAAGCGTAGTCAGCCAACAATACAAGTATGAGAAGGAAAGTATGATTCAATATTCTCCTATACTCTCAATTCAAGCTATCTTACTTTACTGCCTGACAAAAACATCATTGCATTGATATAGCTGTATCAATGTAGCTTACACCTTACACGGACTGATGGACCCTTCACTTCAATCCTTGTGTCAATAGGACATGACCCAAAAATGCAAAACACAAATCCGATACATGGGCATATACTAAACGCCACCTAATTGATAAAATATCACGCGCACAGTGATTGGAAATGGAAAAGGGCAAATGGGAAAGGAAAAGTGTAAAGCTTTAGTAGCATCAAAGCCATTATCATGTTCATATATGATATATACGAAACAACATGTACTTCAGAATGTCAATAATATAGAAATGGTGATTTATTAAGGGGAAAAAGAAAAGAACCTTGGCCTGAATCCAAGCATTGGAGATGGTGAGAGGGCCATGTTGCTTGACGACGTCGTATAGATCACGAGCAATGGAATTAGCCTCCGGAAAGCTCACCTTTGGGTTGATCTTCCTCAAATTCTCCGCGCGTTTACGAGAGAAATGCCTCACAAACACACTCGCACCGGCAATCAAACCACCACCACTTCCAGTAGAAGTGGAAGCCCTAAACGCACCACCGCCAAACCACATCTCCCAATATCACAACGCAGTCGCTCCCTTTTGATTTTTCTCACTGCCTCTTCTGCTATGGAAAAAATATTGGGATTCTGGGTCGGGTTCAGAGAAAAGCTAAAAACCCTCTTTCGGCCTGTCTTTCATCAGGAGCACGTGCTGCCCACGTGCATTGCCTCACTTACTTCTTATTTTGATGTCGTTTTCGTCATATTGACGCCGTTATCTTTCCTAGCGGAGCTTCAACTTGTAGTACATTGACCAAGAAAAAAAACATGCTTCACTTGTACGTCACGAAGAAACTGGTGGGTTGAAGACTCACATAGTTATTGTATATGTAGCTTCATCTTTGTTCAACTACATTATTTTCTCCATCTGTGTTCTTATGTTCTAGGGCCAGCAAGCAAAATGGTCTCATTGTGGTGAATCCTTCAGAGCTGTTTCTGACAGGTGGCAACACCGGATTGGTCAGTACCAGCATTTATTGGAAAAACAAAATTAATAAATTAAATGATACTTACATATTGCATGCACTTCATTATTGCTTTTTTTTTTAATTTTTATAAACAGTAATATTAAAACTTAAAACTTGCAATTTCTGCCCCGCACCAATGTCATTGTGACTTAGATAGAGCCTAGAGCTCATTGGCATCTTTGTATTGCTATTTTTTTTTTTTTTTATAAACATTAATATTAAAACTTAAAACTTGCAATTTCTGCCCCGCACCAAGTCACTTAGATAGAGCCTAGAGCTCATTGGCATCTTTGCAATACTTGAACTCTGAATAAATAAGTGGCATTCATTGTAGACATTAGCTATTAGAAGTCCCAAACTAATATAGCCCAATTAAATTGCGTTTAACAAAAAACAAAATTGCACTTGTACGTTTACTTCATTGCTGTTTTTCCTTTCATGTTTTGTTCTTTAGTAACCGAAAATTCGGTGCCAATAGAATTAGCTTCTTTTTTTTCTTAGTTACATAATAGGGGCTCAAATCACCTGTCCTCAAAACCCTGTCTCCTCGCTGTTACTCACTTATATTTTTGATACATATAATTTTCTTACAAATAATATAATTAGCTCTCTAGAACTTTGTGTTTATTGTAATAATAAAGTGATAAATGAGAATTTTTTGTCCAAAATATTGGTTATATCAAATAATTTTTAGTAACAAACTGCCTATTCCACGTTTGTTTTCTCCCAAAAAANTCAAATAATTTTTAGTAATAAACTGCCTACTCCACGTTTGTTTTCTCCCAAAAAAAAAAAAGGTAGTCCACCGCTTGCCTCGGTCAGCTGCCAAATTAGTCATCCAATTCCAGCTGCCTTATTATTATTATTTTTTTTATGCAAATTACATTCTGGAAAGTTCATTTGGCAGCTCCACAGTCCACACTACTCTTTTCCTTTTTTTATTTAACTTTTATTATTATTTTATTTCATTAATTTTTTTTAAATAAATTACCCTAAAATCCATTTTAACTTAATAATAAATAAATTCACTTAAAAATTACAATGATAACTTACCGATTTTGTATAAATAAAATTCACATTATATTTTTCATATTTTTTGTGACGAGGTAATCTTTTTTATAAAAACTAGATAAATTGTTATTATCGTTTATTGTTACTATCAAATAGCGACAATTAATTCCTCTTCCGAGTGTCTCTGATACTCTTTTGAAAGCTAATATTCATGTTAGTCATTAATGACTAGTTGTCTAGATCTTTTTTTGGATATTTTGCCTCATTTCTCACAAAAAAAAATGGTGACAATTAATAACAACATAACACTAGAATTTTTTACAATCCAAATAAATACTGCAATTGTCAATTGTTCAGTAACTTTTATGACAAAAAAAAGATTGAACTAATTGGCCAAAAAAAAAAAGATTGAAATAAAATTTTTTGTAGTAAGTGAGCTGAGTTATCGGCTTAATTTCTATACTGAACTTAAAAAAAAAAAAAAAATTCGCCATCAGCTTTGGCTGTTGTCTAATCGTAAAGCAGAATCTACCGACCTTTTCTCTCTTTCATTATTCGATTGTCCACTCGCTCTTCTTTGTTTCTTTGGTTTGCTCTGCACGCCTTTTCTGTCTCTCTGTTCTGCTGCGACTTCTCAAACTCTCAGCGAGTCCCAGCTCCTAAGGTGTATGCTTCTACGCTCTTTTCTTTCTCTTCAGTTTCTCTGCTCTTTTTCGCTTTCTGTTTAGCAATTTTTGTAAGTTCGAATGATGGTTTCTTTGGAATCTGTATTTGGTTTGCTGTTTTGATTGATTTCTTTAGTCTTGTCTTAATCAATATATGCAATTTCAGTTTGAATGTCTGGTGTTTAATAAGTTTGTTAAGTGATCGTTGATATTTTTGTTAATCAGTTGGTCACTGATTGAGGGTGAGTAACTTTGATGCTTGAGAGCCAATTAGTGCAATTTCTAATATTTTTCTGAGTGATTTGATCTGATGGGATCTAAATTTTGATGGTATCAGGCTGGTATCATATCAATTTTGTTTATGAATAGTTGATAATGTTTGAGGACGATAGGAAATTCAAAAGCCTATTTCTCTTCTATTCTTCTTCTTATCAAGTTGTTGACTGTTGGCTGTATGTGTCTCAATAAGAAATGTAATCTATATATGTGATCCTCATTATTGTACAAATCTTGTAATTTACTCCTCTATATTGATAAACCATGTGATTTGGATATGTGTTTGGTACCTGAAAACCCATACAAGTTGCTTAGGTTGGCTTTGTGCTGGATGCAATTTTCGGCCATTAAAACCCACTGCTAGAAGGAATTTGCAAGTTATGTTCATTTTAATTTTTTTTGCCTGTTTGTTGGTTTTACTGTCAAATAGGGCACTCCCTTGTCTTTCAGTAAGCTGTCAAGTGTGCCCTGTTCAAATATGGGCTACCCAGTGCTTAGCAATTCATTCAAGCTTGCAGTTACTCATTGATATGACCATTCTTTTCTTTAATTTTAACAGTTGGGAAATTTATCTGTCAATGGCTTGCTTGCTGCTTTAAGTATTGGGATATGCTTCTTTGAATTGATTAGATTATGGTAGATGTTATGCCTTCCAAAACCAAAACTAAGAGTTTTCTGAAGTATAAATAACAATGGAGTATTTCCATTCATTCAATAAGGAAAATTGACACGATTACATGCATTTATAGATGAACCCTCCCATCAGAGTAACTGAATGTTGAATACATTAACCGTTTCCCAACTGAATATAACCGCTTTAACCACTACTAACTATCTAACTATTTTCATCATCATGAAGCTGATGTGGTTGATGTGGCTGCTGAACGTAGTATACTTCTTAAGTTCCTAACAGATTACCCTGATTTCTTTGCAGGCCACTGTAAAGAATGGCAGATACCGAGGACATTCAGCCTCTTGTCTGTGATAATGGCACTGGAATGGTTAAGGTAAGGGATTAGTTTTGTTTCATGTACCATAAAGCCAAATTAACACACACGCCCACTCCCTTGGTATGTATCAATCAATTATGATTTCCTTAAACAGGCTGGGTTTGCTGGAGATGATGCTCCAAGGGCTGTCTTCCCCAGTATTGTTGGTCGACCTAGACACACAGGTGTTATGGTGGGGATGGGACAGAAAGATGCCTATGTTGGGGATGAGGCTCAGTCCAAAAGAGGTATTCTCACATTAAAATACCCTATCGAACATGGGATTGTTAGCAACTGGGATGACATGGAAAAGATTTGGCATCATACTTTCTATAATGAGCTTCGAGTGGCTCCTGAAGAACACCCTGTGCTGCTTACTGAGGCACCCCTCAATCCTAAGGCCAACAGGGAGAAGATGACACAGATCATGTTTGAGACCTTCAATGTCCCTGCTATGTATGTTGCCATTCAAGCAGTTCTCTCCCTCTATGCTAGTGGGCGTACAACAGGTTTGTACCGATACCTAAAATTGAGAGTGATCTATCTATTTATTTTTTTAGAATTCTTTACCACCAAGTGCAAAAATCAGTAAATTTGGAAGCAAAGTTGATAACCTTGAAAGTTTATTATTATTTTTTAACAACAAAACATGTCCCAGGTATTGTGCTGGACTCTGGTGATGGAGTCAGTCACACTGTTCCCATCTATGAAGGTTATGCACTTCCACATGCCATCCTCCGGCTTGACCTTGCTGGACGAGATTTAACAGATTCCTTAATGAAGATCCTGACTGAGAGAGGGTATTCGTTTACTACAACTGCTGAACGGGAAATTGTGCGTGATATTAAGGAGAAGCTTGCCTATGTGGCACTCGATTATGAACAGGAACTTGAAACTGCTCATTCCAGCTCATCAATTGAGAAGAGCTATGAACTACCTGATGGTCAGGTAATCACCATTGGAGCAGAGCGTTTCCGTTGCCCTGAGGTCCTATTTCAACCATCACTCATTGGAATGGAGTCACCTGGAATTCACGAGACCACCTATAACTCGATTATGAAGTGTGATGTTGACATCAGGAAGGACTTGTATGGCAACATTGTGCTCAGTGGAGGGTCCACCATGTTCCCAGGTATTGCTGATCGTATGAGCAAGGAGATCACAGCCCTTGCACCAAGCAGCATGAAAATTAAGGTGGTTGCACCTCCAGAGAGAAAGTACAGTGTTTGGATTGGAGGGTCTATATTGGCTTCACTGAGCACGTTCCAGCAGGTATTGCTTATACTGCTTGTACTATGATGATTTTTATATTTGATTTCTCTTTAATCTACTATAAAAGCTTCAAGATATATAATAAGAAAACTAGAAAAGGTCTGAAATCCCCTCCTGACATTCTTGAGGAATAAAAGAGGCTACAGGTAGGTGAAAGTAAAGGAATTAAAAATTGGTTCTGATTTATCAATTATGGTATCAGGTTCTAAGTTGTATAAGTCATTAGGTACATTACATGGACTATTTAGTATGGTTTTTTTCTCAAGAAACTTCTCAAAGCTTTTTTATTTAGGCAGTAATTGTATGATTGTATGATTATATAATTTTGGAGTGTTGTTTTTCTTGAATGCAGATGTGGATATCTAAGGCAGAGTACGATGAATCAGGTCCATCAATCGTTCACAGGAAGTGCTTCTAGATATGTGATCGTTTTGTCCTTCTTTTTTTGGATTGTGTGGTTTTGGCTTGTCAGATTCGGTAATGGGTGTGCTTGGTCTGTTTGTCATCTTGTTTGAATTTCTTCCTTGGCTGTCGCATATACTTGATAGTACACTAGTTCTTATTATATCAGATCAGTATATGTAGGTTGCCTTGTACACATTGAGTATGTGCTTTTCTCGATTGTTGAAAAAATAATAAGAGAGTAGTAATATTGTTTTGGCTGCTTTAATTCATAAAATTATCTTTGTTGTTGGGAATTGGGTGAATGTATTTTCTTGCATATGTTACTTATGTAATGACTAATGAGGCAAGTGATCGAGTCCATCTTCAACGCCGAAAAAAAGGGTCATACCGTAACATGTCTCAAACAAAGAATAGTTAAATCTAATGTCAGTACTTGACGTTGGAGTTGGAGCTCCACATAAATCACTGCCCAGGTTCTTTGTATGAAAGAGAGAACTCGGAACTCGGAACTGACTCAACTGAGCCAGGTGGTGTTAGGTTTGCCTGGGGATGCAGAGTGCTATATATATTGCGCTTATCAAGGTGGTCCAGCGCAAGCTAGGGACACGAAAATTTCCTGCACTCTACGTTGCAAGTCCGCCGTGTGTGCACTTTTCAGTTTCAGAAACAGACACAACTGGGGCAGTTTGAAACGCCTGGAAACGCAACGTTTTGTTGCCATGCATCGGCAATCGGCAGCTCTACTGCTACTAGTGAAAAGCCAAAGGCAAAATGGACGGTTATTAAAAGCTGCAGACAAAAAACGCAAGGGCCACATGCAAATCTGACGAAGAAATTAACCAATTTTCGTTTGATCTAATTATTTAATTAAAATCATCAATTAGTAAAAATTAATGCTGGGATTTTTGATTGATCTACCATTTAAAGAAGTGAATAATTAAACTTGAACTCAATTACTAGTTTATACAAATGTGTACAGTTGGGAACTCATCAGTAAGTACGGTAGAGCCGCTACGGACCAGTGCTTTCCGGTACCGGTGGTTGTTCCTGGGAAATATTATGCTCGGTGGATGGTGGCGGTGGTGGCGGTGGAGATTGAGAAGGGGATGGAGGGAGGCACGTGCGGCGGCACGTGGGGCAAGAGGAGTGAGAAGACAGCCACTCCTGGATACACTGAGCGTGGAAGCCATGCTTACACCTCGGCAGAACCCTTATCCCCTCGCCCTCCACGAACTCCGACAAGCAAATGGCGCACTCGGCCTCGGCCCCTACCAACCTGGTTTTCATTCCCGCCGTGTACACCACCGTGGGCCCGCTCTCCAGGGGCGGAGCCACCGCGGCATTGCTCTTCTGCTGAGCATGAACCATTTGAGTCTGGGGGAGAATTACAGGGTGGTGGTCAGGAGCACGGCCGTCGGGTGGGGTGGCGGAGGTGGTGGTGCTGCTGCGGAGGAAGCAGCGGATGGCGGCGTTGAGAGCGAGGGCGCAGGTGAGGGCGGAGAGGAGGATGATGATGACCATGGCAGCGTTGGCTTCGAACTCTTTGGAGCCGGAGTAGGGCCACCAGCGGCAAGCGTGGGGCTCACATCTTGCCGGGGAGGAAGGTGGTGGTGATTGTGGGGAGGAAAGGTGGATGAGGAGGCCGTATTCAGCTACTACTCTTGGTGGTGGCCTCATAATCTGCTGCTCGATGATCCTCTTTTTTCAGAAAAGGGAATGTTTTATATTCTGCCTCTTTTTTCTTTTTTGTTGAGAGAGAAGGTGGGTTGCGTGAAGTTAGAGTATAGAGATTAGGATGGTTTATAAGGTGAGTTCTTAAAGACTGAGTGAGGAAGCAAGAAATGGATGCGTGCTCCTGAGGTTATAAAATAATTAATTGTCCTCGGTGGCTAGCTTCAGCCTTCTGCAAGAGAATTTGTCATCTTCTTAGGGTCGTTTAGAAGTTTCACATGTGTGGGGCATCCGATTCTCAAAATTACTCTCTTCTGGGACCTTCATAGCTCAAACTATTTACTACACTGATCAATGATGAGTATGTATATAAGGGGTAAATTCAAGCATGGTAGAGGGTCTAACAACGTATTTACTCACATAAAACACTCAAATTTACCTTCTACGTGTAAACCAAACACTTAAGGTTACCTTATACGTGTAATCTACATGTTAATTACAAGTGTTCAGAGTTTAAAATAGGGAAAAATTTAGTTAGAGAGTCCCAATTATACCCTATATCACTATCATGATATTAATTTCATTTTGTGTCAAGTAAGGATTTTCCTTCAATTTTGTTATAAATTCATTAAAACCATATAATGTGCGATACGCATTACACGTGTTAAGTATATACGCGTGTAACATGTTTATATGTTCATTCACATGTTCACATCAGTGGTAGCTTGAACAAACCATGCACTAGGGGTGGGTATCGAGTGGTTTGGGTTGTTTTTGAGCCCAAATTGCTAACCGAATCAAACCAAGCCAAACTATTGCATGTAAAAAAACCGAACCAATTCAAACTAATTGAAATCGATTTGGGTTGGTCGGTTTATACGGGTTGGGCTTGACCCAAAACAAGTATATTTTGCATTTAAATTTTTGGCCCAAATGGAAATTTCATAAAAAAAATTTAGGCTCAAACATGTTTATTTTTCACTTTTGGACTTTATAATACCTTGTATTCAAGATAACTTAATAATGTAGTTTCTTTTTTAGTATTGTAGTTTACTAATTATTTCAATTACTTAATTTTGTCAAGATTTTCAACATAAAAAGAATAATTTGCTCAAACAAGTACAATTTGTTCAATTAAATGAACATGTGAGAGGCACTTAAGGTTTTGATACTTATAGTTTAATTTGGTCAAGTTTCACTAAAGTAAGTTTTGTTTCAAGTGTCTCAATTTTGGTATTGTACAAATTATGCATTTAATATTTATATCTTTATGGGTGATATAAACATTTCATATTTACTTAATTATGAGAATATTCAAAACTTAAACTAACAATATATTCTTGGGTTACAAAAGTGTCTGATTTACAATTTGCCACTAATTGTAGGTTAGAAGGAAAGGAATGATTCTTTAATTTCTCCAAATACTAAAAATTGATCGAGTATCCTACACACATTATGGTTTACATTTTTGAACTGCAGGTGTTTTTTACCTAAAATTTTGAAAACAAATTCCATTTGAGAATTAGTATAAGAAGACTGAAAAAATTATTAGAGAAAGACAAAGAATATTGCCTTAATTCATGGAAACTTGGAAAGTGATGTCTCTTTCATATGTCAGCTGCAGTTAAAGTACTTGTTCATGTTAATTAAGGGAAATAATATACTCTTGAAAGGGGGAAGGGGTTTGCAATTCCACCTTAATTTGATTCCATAAAAATTCTGAATTTTTGTTGACGGAGAGAAGAGAGTTTGCTGATCCTTGGGTTCTCATTGAGGTAATCAATTTAAGAGGCGAAGGAATAAGACTAAATATTTTTTTATTTCCTATCTAATTTTAAATAACATGAAATGATATTAGGATGCGAAATCCAATATTGACACTCATCCGGTCATTCCTTCTACTTTGGTGCATAGTTTTTAACTTTTACTATTATAAAGCTATAAATTAATGCCTCCATAAACAAAGTTTTTTATTGTAAGTTAATCAGATTACATGGAAGTTATCCTAAACACATCAATATTTAAACTAATATTTCCAACTGATCGAACTCCATTGAGCTTCATGTATATCTGTGAAGTATATATATGCTCCCTTTCGGCCTTTCCGTCCTTGTATTTTTTAATTACCTCACTGGTTATATATGGTTGGTTTTGTGCTTAGCAGCAAAACAGAGGACGATGATTGATGAGTGATGAGTGATGATTGATGATTGATGAGTGATGATTGATGATTGATGATGATGTAAGTTCACACATGGCTTCTCTCAAATCAGCCGTGATTTGAGAGATTTAACAAAACAAAGAAAAAGAGGGATTTACACAAACAATCAGCATTATGATAAGGTTGAGCTGGTGGGTGGAATAATATATTAATCACATGTATAAAAGAAGGTCGATCAGTAATATGGGCCAATTGCCCCAGATTCCATAATAACTATGTGCTTTGCAGTGGAGCCCATGGTTTTTTCCTTCTGAAAAATGAAAAGTGAAAAGTAGTGAGTGGATAAGCTTAGCTAGCTAGGGTTTGGAAATATTGATGCTTGTCGTCAACAAACAGAACAACGACGACTGGCAAGATATTTTTGTTTGTGGGTATGAGAGAGAGAGAGAGAGAGAGAGAGAGAGAGAGTACTGAAAAGATGGAAAGTGATGAGGCTTTCTATTTTTAGAGATAATTAATGAAAATAGTATTAGAATTCTAGTTTGAGAATATTTGACATTTTGGAGCTTCAAATATTTCTATGCCGCACTTGTTTACAATTAGTTTATGTAGTGTAGGTGAGATTCCATTTCCACCTATATAAATAGGGATGCTTTAACTTAAAAGACTAAGCAACTAATATCTCTACTTGGAAGAAGAGCTAATATTCTCATTAATGACTCATTCCTCTCCTTAATTTTAGTTTAGAAAATGTCTCGCATCTACTATATCCATGCATGACCTTCACATCACTATGCTTTCGGTGAGAGTATTTCTGCCATATCACCATATGTAACACCAATTAAAATCTACCATTTGTTTTGTCTACTAATTTTTTAATCCCATAAATCAGGTCACAGCACCTTTCCTCTACTCTCTCTCCTCCAACACAAACTCTGAAACTTCACCTCTTGCTTAGTTGCAGGTCTCTTGATTGTGGCATTTCTCACTATCTTTTCAGTCTATTTCTCACTATCTGCTCTCCAACAACCTCTCAATTTTCTGTCAATTCCCTTGGTTAATATGACCATGACCTATTGTAGCAATTCCCTTACTATACTTACTAAGCAGTATATTAAAGCCAAATGAGTGTAACACGAGTGAAACGATCATGACATTACATGTACGAGTGTACGAACTCAGTAAAGCCAACAACACCAGCACCACATAAATAATTCCTCATAACAAATGTCAAATACCCATTTGTATCCGTAATTTTTATTTTTCTAAAAGATATGTATACATATAAGTTCAAAGAAGCTAGGCCCACAAGAGTAAATGAACTTAGTTATGGCTTGGCAGGACGCTGGCCTTTTTGGACCCACCAAGTAAACAAATACAATATTACAATCCATATGTGTGTGGCTGTGGGCTAACCAACTAAGCCACCACCACATATACTACAAGTCTAGAACTCTCTATTTATTAGCAACCCACAAAGGCCGAAGCCAACAACGAAACACAAAGCAGCCAGTACAGTCATTAGACTGAGGTTGCCTGCATCTCAGGCAACTTCACAATATTAATTAACAAAGATACGTTCAGTTGTGCTCTAAATTATGCTTGATTGATGGGTGGGACACTGCCCATGCGCCTAATCAATGCGTTTGGTTGATGCTGCTTTCAGTTTCAGCCCATTTACTGTGCATAGCTGGGCTTGCCAACTATGACTCAGCCATATATCTTTTTTTTTCTGATATGCTTTGTCCTTTCTTCTTTCTTGCATGTTGGAATATGGCGTTTGAACCAAGATGAAAACAGTGCTCAACTTATTATAAGAAAGGGACTCCAATGCATATAACTTGTATTTGTTGATATTAAGTTTGATGTCAAGAATGTAAATCCTTACATAACAATATTTAATATCTTGAATCCCTCAACTTTCATTGTTAATTCATTTTAAGTTGAATGCTCTAGCTTACATATGGTATTTGAACGGAAAATCTATGTGTCAAACCCAGCCGACAAGTCACTCAATTAATATTCATGTATTTGGTTCAAGTCACGTTATAGAAGAGGAGGTGCGTTGAGAGTAAATCTTACATAAGGATTGTAAAATTTTATATAGAAGTATATTACCAATTAGATGTGAATTGGATACCCTAACTTCTACAATATAAAATACATGCTAAGATAGTCGTCTACGCACGCATGAATGATTTATCCACGAACTGAAATATGATTTGATTGGGCCAGGGTTAGTTCCCAAGATGAAGAATATCACATTTGGGCTGAAATGAAAAAGTCGCACTATTCGAACTGGGCCTGTTATCCAATTCTTGGGCCCAATGGACAGTTGTTGAAGACGAAAATTGTTCGTAATTTGTAGTCTTTGGACTGTCTGATATACAGTACAACTGAGAGTCTGAAATGCGTTGGAGTTGGGGGGACTGAGAAGCCGAAAGGTGACAAATGGCGGCGACAGCATCATCGTCATCGTCGGCGGTGAGGTGGTGGAGGACGGCGTTTCTGACAGTGAGGGATGAAACTCTCACAACTCCTCTGCGCACCCCAATCCCCGAACTCCTCCACAATTTCATCTTCTCCCACTTCCACACTCTCCTCTCCGCCGCCCCGGACCTTCCTCCGCCGGAGGCCACGTCGGATTTGCTCTTTTTGTTGGAGCTGATCGCGGCCAAGTCTCACGGCGCCGAAGAAATGACCCCTACCTTCACTCAAATAACACACTTGGTATGACTGAGAGTGTGAGACCTTCACTCTTCTCCTTTCTTTTGGCTTTGCTTTGTCGTTTTCTCTGAATTGTTGTCGTTTTGCTTCAGATCCACGACATCTGCCATCGTCTTCCTCTTGAACTCAATTCAACTTCATGGACTCTGATCCTGGACTCCTTCGGCAACATGCTTCAAGTTTTCATCGTCGCTTCGTCGTTTACGCCGATTATGGAATCGCTACGGACTCTAAGGTTAGCTCCTCTGACTTTTCAATGTGAATTTGAGCAAATGTATATTCTTTTTTGCAAATTCGATGTAAAGTTACTTCTTTTATAGACGAGTTATAAGCACGTATCAGAGAAAATGCTCGACCGCGGATGAGGTTCAGTTGGTGAAGTTCCTGCTGCGCATCATTGAGAGTTCTCATGCAGAGATGAGTAGCTCAGCGCACTCTGTTCGCAACCAAAGCTCTGGTCTTGAAATTGGAAAGAGAATGCCCCTGTATAGCAGCTTATGGGAAGTTCAGACCCTCGCCTTTACTATGCTTGGAGAAACAATCTCTAGAGTTGACTCATCATTTCCTGTTGAAATATGGAGATCAATGATTGAGGTTGCGATACTCTTTTACATGTAATGTTATATATTTCTATGCATGTGTATGTATATATGAAGCTGAGGCTGTTTTCCTGTGTGAATAGGTGTTTAGGAAAGTGATGGATGTCTTGGCAGCTAAAAGCCTGCATGTGGAAGACAGTGTTATGTCCAGGTATTTTCACCTCTCTCTTTTTTTCTGGGGTTCTCTGATATGCTTACGAAAGGTGTAATTGAGAGAAAGAATCTCTAGTACTGCTTGTTTCATATGGTATACACAAATTTTTCATCTTTTATATCGTTGGCATGGGACTTGTGCTTTGCAGGTTCTATTTATCTCTTCTCCATTGTCTACATTTAACTCTCGCAGATCGTAAGTGTTCCCTTTCGGACCATGTAAGTTGATGCTTTTTGTGTATTGGAGTTAAGATCAACTAATGAATTTGTATATGCAATCATTATCTTTCATACCTTCTGGATTTATTTCTATTTTCAGGTGTCAGGTTTTGTAGCTGCTTTGAGAATGTTCTTCTCCTATGGCATTGGTAGCAGAACCCAACTTACATGTCCAGTAGTTGGTCAAAAGGAGAAGGAGCTTAGTCTTGCGAGCCTTAAGTCATCTTTGGAAGATCCTAAAAGGGCAGATCGTACTCCATATAGGCCTCCACATCTACGCCAAAGGGACAGTTCAAATATGAAGCAGACTGGAGCTCAGGGTTCTCAAGGTTCATCAGATCATGAATCTTCCACACATGATTTTACATCATCAGATTCAGATTATAGTGACAGTGATGGATCACTTAAAGACACTGACAGCATTCAGAAGTCCAAGGTCAGAGTAGCTGCCATTGTTTGTATACAGGTAAATTTTGCAATAATTTTTGGGTTTTACCCCTTTTTTTTTTAATTTCCTAAAGTTCAAGTTGTTAAAGCTTTTTAAGATATTTTTTCCCCAGTATCTACTTCTTTTTATCTCAATGTCAACACTGGGGCACATAATTGGGGAGATGTCCCCTGTCTCAGGAATCTCACCTCTCCAAAGATCTCTCCTCCTTATTTTAAAGGGGAAGATACGACATAACATTATGGCATCCTATTAATTCCTTGAGCAGATATAGCTGTCTAGAAGTAGGATATGTTAATTTTGGTGTTGTCAGGTTAAGAGATGACCAATGCTCTATGTAAGACTCAGAAAAGTCGAAGGAAAGGAAAAAATTTGGTTGAAAAAAAGGTTAATTTGCAAAGCAATCTAGTATATTTCTTTCCATCTTCTAAAAGTTGGAGAAAAAGGAAAATATTAAAATATAGCAAATGTTTTATGTGATCTTGCTGGAGAAGTCACTATATTTTGGTCAAATTCGCTCTAGAGTTGATTTGCTAGCTGGATACCTGTTATTCATTTAAAATTTTGCCAGATGGTGGCGAAACTTTGGCTTCTTTTTCATTTATGGAGAAATTGGTATGCTGCATTGGACAATTAAAGTTCTTAATGTTTGCTCTGTTTGCTTTATTTGGTGGAAGGATCTTTGTCAAGCTGATTCCAAATCATTTACTAGCCAATGGACGCTGCTTTTACCAACCAGTGATGTACTGCAACCTAGGTTAAGCATCCTCCTTCCTCTCATTCATGGATGGTAAATTTCACTTAATTTTAATCTATCGCAAAAAAAATTTCTCACTTCTTTTATGTTACCCTCTGATTTACAGGAAGTTTGAAGCAACACTAATGACATGTTTGTTATTTGATCCTTATTTAAAGGTATTGTTTACTGCTCTTTCTTATTATATTTGGTCACCTCACTTCCTCTTGGTGAATTATTAAAGGTATTGTTCACTGCTCTTTCTTCAGTGGTGCTTCTAGCTGACACGTGCTTCTCTATGGTGCCTAGGCACGGGTTGCATGTGCCTCAACTCTGGAAGCAATGCTGGATGGGCCTTCTTCTGTTTTTCTGCAGGTAGCCGAGTTCAAAGAATCTTCTAAACGTGGATCTTTTACAGCTCTTTCAAGTTCCCTTGGACATATACTAATGCAGCTTCATACAGGTATGTAAAAGGCACTATGCAGCTCAAATTCATATTATTGGTGCAATAATAATACTTTTAAATGCTTGATGCTGCATTTGTTCTTGATGTATCTGGTGTAGGCATTTTGTACTTGATTCAAAGTGAAACTCATAGTAGGTTGCTGGCATCCTTGTTCAAGATTCTCATGCTTTTGATATCATCTACACCGTATGAATTCTTCCCCTCAAAATATTCTGATGGTTATGTTTTTTCTTCTTCTTCTTCTTCTTCTTCTTTTTTTCCAATGTGATGAATTATTTATTTTGTACTTATTGTTCCTATCAATGGTCATTCTACAGATATTCAAGAATGCCTGGAGAATTGTTGCCAACAGTTTTTACATCTCTACAAGAAAGGATAAGAATTGGGTTTCCCTTCAAAAGTGATCAGACTGGTCTGCTGGTTAGTATCCCTTACTTTTAAGAGATAATTCTTAAACAGTATCTGTTATGCCTGCGCTTATTCACTGTGATTTCTTATACTATTTTATACCTCATTCTACAGGCTTCTTCTATTAGTTGCTTGACAACAGCCTTGAATACCTCACCTTCTTCACTGCAAGTTAAAGAAATGTTTCTGATAGAGATTTCTAATGGTGAGCTTAATTTTTGTGGCATAAATAGATAAAATTTACTGGTTCTCATTTTTCTACTTCTTAATCTACACAATCCTGCCATTTGACTTGTAACATATACTAATTGATTTAGTCCGCTTTCTTTCCCTTGGTAATACAACAAAGAAAGAGTTGGTTTGATGACTTTATATCTTTATAAGTTTAACCCAGAAACATAAGTTGAACAGGTGATTGGAAAATTTGTTGTCTTCCTCCTATGTGTCATCTGTTCATGTCTGTAATGAGATTTCTTTTTATTAATTTTTCTTCTATTTTAAAATAAGTATTTCTAAGGAATTGTTAGTTAAGATTTGTGCACACAATGCAATAGGAATTCTGTTTTTCCTTTGGTCAATTTGTGTAGTACGTTTTCATATCACTTGATTATAGTTTTTTTTTGTTTTTTTTCTGACACTTGATTATAGTTAATAGTGATTACTGACTGGTTGTTTATTGCCTCATCAACATATTTTATTTTGGAAAAGTGATCAATCTTTTTCTTCATTAATTTGTCCCATGCCTTTCTACAGGTTTTGTTGAGGCTAAAAAGAATTCAGGTGTTCTTTTTACAATATTTCAATTTTCAGAGCAAGTTAGCAACCCAACGATATGCTTTGAGGCTCTTCAGGTAATACTGTAATAGTATAAGAAAGCTTAAAGTTGTAGTGTGTCAATCGACTTCCGATAATCAGGCTTCATAGCAGTTCTGATTCTTTTCTGTGCAAGCATGTGGAATGCCATCAACTGTTATGAAATGCTTGTGGTTTTCATGATAGTATCATCTCTTCTATGCACTTGTTTCATTTTTCCTTCTAAAGTCAGAATATTT
Source organism: Purshia tridentata (assembly GCA_003254885.1). Classification (NCBI taxonomy): domain Eukaryota; kingdom Viridiplantae; phylum Streptophyta; class Magnoliopsida; order Rosales; family Rosaceae; genus Purshia; species Purshia tridentata. The sequence goes on along the minus strand of QANT01002318.1, from coordinate 39,120 downwards.
TGGATAAAGGCATGTGGTGATCATTTATGCTCTATTGTATCGGTATGCTGAGTAATGTAAAGCACACCTAAGCACAGCTGATGTACAAAGGCCCTGAGATACTCATGAGTAATTTCAAGTGGCCTGGGAGACACATCTAATCGAGCACAGGTTTAAGTGAGAAACTGCACTGGTTTTTATCTAGTGTAAGGAAAAGCATGCTTTGATTATGTGCTATAATAATCAAATTTTTTCGTGTGAATACTTTTATAACCATTTGGTGGTTCCTACTGCATTGCATGTTTACTTTTCGCATTCTAGTGTAACCATATTTGACTGTTGTTGTATGGAAGTTTCTATTTCTTTTTTAAATATTAGTCAAAGTCATGTTTTGAGATGCTGGTTTCAAGTGACAGCCTTAAGCTGTAAAATTTATTATTTGAAAAAATTAGTTAATCACAAAGTTTCAATGTTCTTCAATTTACTTTCAATGTAATTTGCTTTTAAGAATCTTGAAATCCCCTAGGTTCAAACATCCTTCTGTTCTTTGCACTTAGACTATCAGAAACCTTATTGCTTCTATGCACCTTGTGACTTTTCTAAAATAGCGTGTGTTCAATTTAGTCTGCGTGGTACAGAAAAGTTTTCCCATATATGGTTATGTCTAACCTACAAGGGACAGGATTGATGTTGCCACAACTCTTTTGTGGGATACATCTTTTAAAACATTAGTAGGTTGCTACAAAAGTAATATTATTATTTTTAAAATAAGTGCATAGATGAGCTAGTGCACATGCCGATGTTACTTGGCCATGATGAGATTTGCTTAAAGCATTGATCAAGACTTTGGGTAATTATTTGTCCGTACTGAATCTAGCCATAAAAATGAAAGTAGAAGTAGAGTAAGAGATGGTCTCATAAGATCTGCTTAAGACTTTCTTGATCTTTAAATAACACAATTTTATATCTAGGGAAGACATGCCATTACATTACTTATGCTGTTTTTTACAGGCGCTTAGGGCTGTGTCACACAATTATCCAAGTATAATGGTTTCCTGTTGGGAACAAATTTCCACCATTGTTTATGGCCTTTTGAGGGCATCTACCCCTGAAGTTCCTGCAGGACCATGGAAGGGGCATACCAGAAATTTTATTGGATTTATTGGGGAAAAAGTCATTACAGCTTCTATTAAAGTAAGCATCCTTTGCTATCTTTGTTTTTCCCCCTTCAGAAAAAAAAAAAATTTAGTTGTTTTTTTGGGTGAGATCTCTTTGTTTACATTAGAAAGTGAGGTGAAATCTATCTTTCAGAATGGCATTTTTGTTGTATACGTATAATGCTCTCTTTTTTCCCTTTGCTGATACATATAATGTTTCTTGTTGTCAATCATATCAGGTTTTGGATGAATGTCTTCGTGCAATATCTGGATTTAAAGGAACTGAAGATCCTTTTGATGATAAATTACTTGATGCCCCATTTATTTCTGACTGCGTAAGGATGAAAAAAGTTTCATCAGCTCCTTTGTATGAACCAGAGAGCTCACAAAATAATAGAGATGAACCTGCAGCATGTAAGTCCGGAATTGAGCAGTGGTATGAGGCAATTGAGAAGCATATGCCTCTTATTCTAAAACATACTTCTGCTATGGTTAGTTGGTCTAAACAATTTACTTTTTCTAACATTGCTTGTTTGAATAAATAATAACTCTCATGTGCATTTATTTTGATTGTGCTTTTAGTGTTTGACATGATTAAGAAAACCAAAGCCAGAGTGCTGGCGGATTATAAAACCTTGTCAAACAGTTGTCATAGCATAAATATAGTTTTGAGGAATTTGAGGGAAAATAAAGAAGAATTTATGAAGAACTGTAAGATGATAAAAAGAGATTTATCAAATACCAAAGTGTTAAAGGAAATGTTTTTTTGTGTTTTTATCCACAGCTCTGACCCCTTTCTTTTTCCTGGAAGGTGAGAGCTGCCTCAGTTATATGTTTTGCGGGCATAACTTCTTCTGTATTCTTCTCACTCTCGATGGAAAAACAAGACTTCATTCTTTCTTCTTTAGTAAGTTTTCATGTAACTTATAGCTGATCCTATATTTTAACTGCTCTATTTTGGTGAACAGAACATAAGTTTTTTATAATTAGTTTATATCTTGTAACTACAAAATCTTTATAGGTTCATGCTGCTGTACGTGATGACATTCCTTCAGTTAGGTCAGCTGCTTGTCGAGCCATCGGTGTCATTTCATGTTTTCCTCAAGTTTCTCAAAGGTGATTTTGAAATCTTTTTGAATGATCTCTCAAAAACTTTTATTATCTGTTATCAACTTTGCGCTTTGTGCAAGTACCTTGGAAAGAAACTTTACTAAGAACTTAAATTATATAGTGCAGAGATCCTTGATAAGTTTATTCATGCTGTGGAGGTTAACACTCGCGATCCCTTGGCCTCGGTATTTTCTTATTTCTCTTATTTTCTTTTTTATTTATTTAATAAAAGCATATGTTTCAATCTATTTCTTAAGCAGGTAAAATCATTCGTGTATTTCTTATTTCAGGTGCGAATAACTGCCTCTTGGGCCTTGGCAAACATATGTGATTCTATTCGTCATTGTATTGATGATTTTTCCTTGAACCAGTCTGGAGGTCAGCTAAAATTTAAGTGTATTCCATAGTCTCATTGGCTTCAGTTTTCAAACTATTAATTATGTTGTTTTCTTTTTGTATAGGCTCTATTGAAATCTCTCGATTATTCACTTTATTAACTGAGTGCGCTTTACGTCTGACTAAAGATGGAGACAAGGTAGATATGTTAATTAGCTGAGTCATTTAAATTATTTACCTCCTTTATAATTGTTGGTTAAGTAAGATATTATTTTCCCCCCTCCCTTGGCAAGGAGATTTTTGGTAACTAAATAAATCAACAGGAGAAGCCACTTAATGCAAAAATGTTTGACAATTTTATCCTTTTTAAGATGTGCTCTCCTCTTCTTAAACCCTGCTTTAGTCAAGTGTGGACCTCCATTAGTAACCTTACTTAACTATGGATGTATGCCCTTGACAAAACCTTGTAGTCTTTCTCCATGTTTTTAGCTAAGTATGTTTATATTGGTTGCATGTCAAATTCATGCATAGTAGATGATTATGGTTCAAAGAGTTTTATGCACAAATATTTAAGCTTTGCTCGGACCACTGTCTGAAATTTAGTCATTGATAATTATATGCATTTCTCACAGCTCTACGTCTTTTCTTTTCTCTACTATCAGATTAAATCAAATGCTGTAAGGGCACTAGGGAATCTCTCAAGATCTATCAAATGTACATCTGATCATGACAGGACAATGAGCAATAAGGGCTTATCTCTAAAGAGCACTAAACTGGAGGAATTACCATCAAGCAGTTATGGGGAAGGTACTCAAAGAGATGTATTAATATCATACCATCCAGCTTCTTTAGGAGATTCTCGTTGGCTTGAGAGGGTCATTCAGGCATTTATTTCTTGTGTTACGACTGGTAATGTTAAGGTATCATAATTGCAGTCTTAAGTTTTTTGGATTTTTTTATTTTTTAATTAGACTAGAAGTGATAAGAATGTGTATCTTCATTATCTTCTTTTTTATACTCAAATTTTACTGTTCATTCAACAGGTCCAATGGAATGTTTGTCATGCTTTGAGCAACCTATTTCTGAATGAGACGATAAGACTGCAACACATGGATTGGTACAGTCATTTGAATTTTGGCTGCTAAGCTTGATTAAAATGATATTTGTTTGCTAATATAGTTTGTTTGAAAACAAGTTATGGATCTATGAGGGTGAAAATAATCACTGGTTATCTACCCTAAAAGAAGCTGATAAAAACTTGGTGGAAAACTGAATTGACAATTAACATTTTATAAAAGTTGATGCTCAAATATTTACTAATAATAGCATGTTTTCTCTACATACTTGTAAAGTATCAAAGTAAGCTAATTACTAAATATAATTTATAATTCATATTTTTTCTGGTAGGTCTTCATCTGTATTTAGTATTCTTCTACTACTATTACGTGATTCTTCTAACTTTAAGATCAGAATTCAAGCTGCTGCTGCTTTGGCTGTGCCGGCATCAGTACTTGGTGAGTAGTAGGATTTACTCTTGTTTCTATGTCATGGTTGAAAACTGAATTGTGGTCGTGGTTGCCTTGGTAACTGCACAATGCTATAGCAGCTACCAGTCTCAACCAAAGTTCAATTTTTTACTATTAATCTGTTGCAGCAGTTGGATGACATCTTCGGATGCATTCTTGGTCAAGATTCTTGCTTGTTTTCCTTGTGTTAGATTTTTGTAGATCATACCTTCATAAAATGGAAATGTAGAGATAAGCCTATTTGTTTGTTGTAGATTATGGGGAATCCTTCTCAGATGTCATCCAGGGCCTGCAGTATATATTAGAGAATCAAGGTTCAGACCCGATTGCATCGCCATCAAGTTTCAAATATAGGGTTGCACTTGAAAAACAGGTCAACAATCCGAATCATTAGTTGAAATCATGCGTCTGGTTTTGTGTATGTGTGTGTGGTATATGATGTGATTAATAATTTTATCTTCTGCCTGGTTCAGTTAACCTCAACCATGCTGCATGTTCTTATCCTTGCTTCAAGCTCCAACCATGAACCTGTGAAAGATATTATAGTGAAAGTACGTATTTCTTAAACGTTGCTAATGCTGATTCACTGAATTTATATGAAATTTAACATTATAGTAACTTGGTCCATATAGTGCTCATAGTTAGGTATGACTTATTGTTCAAGAAATTTTTTCTATCATGTCATATTTTATAACCCTTGGGTGATCAATCTCGGGGATAAAGAAAAGGGTAATATGTGCACACATTCATGTTCATGGGATTTTATTGACCTTAACGTGTCCATACTTTGATTTCAAGAATTTTCAATTGAGGATGTATCTGCATCCAATTGGGGTCTTTCTCTGGTGCTTGTGCTTGTGCCCTGTATACATTGTTAATTGAGTGATTTATTTTTAGAATGTCTACCTTTCACTCATGTATGCAGAAATTTTTTCTCTTACTCAATTTGCTTTCTGCTTCATATAGAAAGCCTCATTCTTTGAAGATTGGTTCAAGGCACTATGCTCGTCAGTAGGAGAGACAAATACTCAAGCTGAACATGAAAATAACAAGTCCATTTGGAATCCGAAGAAGGAGATGATATGTAATGCAATTCAGTCGCTAATTCAATTGTATAATGGCAGGAAGCATCATGCAATTGCACAGAAATTTGAGAAGTTAGAGAACGGCATACAGTGAGTTCTCAGTCATCCTTGATTGACTTTCATAGTGCTGCTCGATATCAACCCCACGACCAAGTCCCTTGAAAAGCCACATAATCTACTGGAAATACTGCTGTTTTGAAGGAAAATATTTATTGTGATATCAGATTGTGGGAATGCGCGAACAGCTGTTTGACATACAGGGCTCCTGAGGATCATATGCTAATGGGGGTGTCGCTCTCTCTTTTGGTTTTTTGTGCCTTGGATCCTAAATGTGCCTTTTTCTTGTGCATCCATTTATAGGAGCCTTATATTTAGTAACTAGTTTGACCTTATTGTATGGTCTGTGGATTCAATTAAATTATAGAAGTTCCATTTTATCGGCCATTTTAATATATTTGAAGGTTTTAAGTTAGCCATGTTGATGTTTTAGTGTCAACAAATTCGCAGTGTGGAGTGACCTTCGGATGGTGATTGCTCATATAAATGTGGGACCCGTTCTATACATTTGAAAGAAATGTTGTAGTTACCAATTGGTGAATCTTTCATATGGACTGTCGTCCTCCATAGTGTTGGGGTGAGCCGTGGTCGGCTCGGGTCGGCTTGGGCCTCAACCTGCAACTGCCTGCACAGCCATCAGTTTGAGCGGGTTGAGGTTAGTCAGTGAGTCGGCTCAAAGCGGTTAGTGGCGGTTACTTTCTTTTTCTGGAAAATGAGGTCTTTGAGTCTCTTTCTTGGATGTCTTTATGTCTCTCTCGTCTCTATCTCTCCCTTGTCTCTGTCTCTCTCTCTTGGTCGGCTCGGGTTCCATGTTCGAAAACCAGCCACCAAGCCGCGTCTATCGGGGTGGGTTGGCTTGGGGTTTTTTGTCCGCTGGTCAGTCGGAGAGCCGGCTCAGATGGGTTGATGCCTACTCTTACACCCCTTTAGTCAAATATCTAAAACACACTGACGACACGGAAAAATGTTGTATAATACTGATTACTCTATATGTTTTTTTTCTTAAAAAAAAGAAATAAAGTCACGAATCAAGGGTAGTTGATAATTATTGAGGAAAAAGCAACAAAAGACGCAACTGCTTTTTGACTGCATGGCCACAACTTTTCCTCCTTTTATGTACGTGTGTCGTCATCTTTCTTTCTTACTACTGTGCAACAATGCGAGTGCAAACTCCACTTCTTTGCTTATGGCTCTCGCACTCCAATCCATCCACACTTCGAATTTCTAGTTTGTTATTGGATGCAACACGCAAGTGAACCCAGCACTTGAGACTGGACACGTGGCTTAATGCCAATGCGAGCGAGCAGACTACTACACCATGATCTTGACTTCCCAGTTCAGTAATACATATATGAGGATATAGATCTACTCCTCCTCATGGCTCAAACTGTCCTTATTCAACTTTATCATCATCGTCACCTTTTTTATTAAGTAAATGGAGACTCACCGAGTGACCTTCCAAAAACACTGATAATTCTTGCGTATTTGAATTGGGCTTTGCAAAGTGTACAAGCCCATGATTCCCCCACATCACCATCAATGGGTCATGAGTGGGCCCAACTCAACCCCTTGCCCTCTCTTCCCATCTTTGATAGATAATGATGTAGCATAATTTTATGGGATAGAAGTGGGCCCCACGTCGAATATGTGTAGTGTTTTAGCAAACAGTACTAATGTTCTTATAAATGGTTGCCACTCATGATATCACGTGATCTCCCTTTGCAATTAAGCTCATTTCTTGCCCCCACAACCACTTGTTCTGTCATCCCTTTCACTATGCACGTACATATTTTTGTAGCATGTGAGAGAGTTAATACCGGAAGTCCTCAACATTTGGTATTAATACCCATGCAACTCATATCACTCATGACTCAAGAGTTTGGCTCTCATGCATAAAATACAAAAGCCTAGGTTTATTTTTTAAGACCCATTTCCTTGAAAAACTAAATAAAGATAAAGATGTTGGGATGGCAATTTAATCTATCTTTCACAGAATAAATGGGAATGTGCCACTGTGGCATGAACTGGTTGGAGGGTTTAGCAAATCAAGGCAAACCCAGGTCGCTACAGCTGGTGTTTTTACACAAAGGGAAACCCAGATATAAATAAACCTATAAAAAAACAACAACAGTGTTCCCACCACTCTGCAGAGAGGACCAGAGGCTTAAACATCAACCACTGTCACTCTGTCAGTGGCTTTTACACATTGGTTGGATTATTAAAAGAGGGGAATACAGTAACACTGGACAACATATAAAAAATATAAATATAAATATAAATATAAATAATATAGTAATTTAAATTCAAAAATCGGAAAAAAACAGAAAAAAGAAAACAAAGAAAGTGAGTAAGTCAGTGAGACGGTGATGAGCGATTTGAGGCTGGTCAGTCTCTTCTCTTCTGTGAAGGCCGCAAATGTCGCGTAGTAGACAAAATCCTCACACTCAGTATTAGTCTGAGTCTCTTTTAACAATTTCTCCTCTCTATTTTTATTAACTCCTCTCTATTTTTAGATAAAACAATTTTCTCAAATGCTTTTTTAACAAATACCCAACCACAACAACTCCTTGTTTCCCAATCTCTCGCTGCGCTGCTCTGTTGCTCTCTACCCGCTTTCCATTTCAAAATATAAAAAAAGACATCTTGCTGTTTGCATACGGATTAGTATTTACCATTCACCCAGTTCCTCTAATCGCGGAACCCAATTGGACTTTTGCTCATGTTTCCCATTCGTATTCTAATCTTTTGGCTTTCCCCTCTGCATTCCTTTTTCAATTTTTATTGTATTTTAATTCACATATAAAAATAATGAAAACAAATATTACTTGAGAAAAATACCCTTTTCTTCTTTTTATCTTCTTGGGGATAATATTATTTCAACTGGGGAAGTCAGAGAGATATAGAGGGTAGAGAGAGTCTTGGCTGAGACTTTCATTTCAGGTAAAATGCTCTGCCTCTTTTTAATTTTCTCTTGTACTGGGATTTGAGACAAAGTTTATTTCTTTAAAGAAATACAAGTAGTCTGCATATTTGCCCATTGGACATTTCCAGCTTCTGCTACGTACAATCATACATACACTTTTCCTGTTGGGTTCCTTGAGGATTTGATTGGGTTTGGGCTTTTTCGTTCTGTGGATTTATGGCAATAAACTTTGTGGGGCAAAAACAAGTAAAGAATAAGAAAAATAGAAGGAAAGTTTCACACTTCAGTGGATTTCCTTAAAGTTTGAGAGAGAAAGATAGAGAAAGAGAGAGAGAGAGCCTGTCCAGATAGTTGGGTACCTTATTTTGTTTCTAGCTTCTCAACTTCTGTTGCTGCAAATAGGTACATTTGTGATTGCAATACTCTTCTTTTTCATTCCATTTCTTGATTTTTGTTTTCGTTTGTTTTTGTTTCATACACCACCATGCTCAAATCTTGCTTAGTGGGATCTCGTAGCTTTGCATTTCATAGTCGGAGCTCGGACTGGCTCTGTGCAGTTTGCCTTTTCTTTTCTTGTTTCCTTCCTGTTTTCAGATAAAAATATAAATGTTCTTTGAGATAGGGTGAGGTGGGGTAATGATTGTAAGTGGGGTTAATGATTTGTGAATAAAGATTGAATCTTTCACATATTTGATTGATAATTGGTATGTGATCTTGATGTTTGGAATAAACACAAAGTTTTTATTGATGTGGGTTGGGGTGAGATGATGCAATGATTATACTAGGGGTTTATGATTTGTGAATGAAGCCTGAACTCTTGAAATTTTGAATGATGGGTAGAGTGTGATCACCAAAGCATCTTGATGTTTTCTCTGAATTGAAACTTTTGCAGAGATTAAAATGGCGAGGGATTACGGTGGTGGATCACCAAAGCATCACCAGCTAGAATCCAAGAGGAAGCGCCTTACTTGGATCTTTGGGGTTAGTGCCCTCTGCATATTATGTTACTTCTTAGGAGCTTGGCAAACCCCTTCAGCCCCCATCAAAAGTTCTGAGCTCTACAATAGGGTTGGTTGTGATGAAGTGTCTGTACCAATTCAAACAGGGAGCAACACTTCATCCTCCTCCTCATCATCATTGCCAGCATCATCCCATCACCTGGACTTTGAAAGCCATCACCAGGTGGAAATCAACAAATCTGAAGCAGTCCAAAAGTTTCCGCCTTGTGACATGGCTTACAGCGAATACACTCCCTGCCAAGATCCACCGAGGGGGAGGAAATTTGACAGAGAGATGTTGAAATACAGAGAGCGGCATTGCCCCACCAAAGAAGAACTCCTTCTTTGCTTGATACCTCCTCCGCCCAAGTATAAGACCCCTTTCAAGTGGCCTCAGAGCCGAGACTATGCGTGGTATGACAACATTCCACATAGAGAGCTTAGCATTGAAAAAGCTGTGCAGAATTGGATTCAAGTCGAGGGTGACAGGTTTCGATTCCCCGGGGGAGGCACCATGTTTCCAAGAGGAGCTGATGCATATATAGATGATATCAACGCACTCATTCCTCTTACTAAGGGCAACATCAGGACTGCAGTTGACACAGGCTGTGGAGTAAGTAACATATTTTGTATAATAGCATCGTTGTATTCTTATGTGCTAATACATTTTTCTCTTTACCTTCTCTTGGCTCTGGGTGGTTAAGGTAGCAAGTTGGGGTGCTTACCTGTTGAAGAGGGACATCGTGACAATGTCTTTCGCACCAAGAGATTCGCATGCAGCACAGGTCCAGTTTGCATTGGAGAGGGGAGTTCCTGCTATGATTGGTGTCTTGGGTTCAAAGAGGCTTCCCTACCCCGCGAGGGCTTTTGATATGGCTCACTGTTCGCGCTGCTTGATACCTTGGCAGAATTATGGTAAGGTGTCCATGTATCTCTTGTTAGTTTTTTTCTAATATGTTTGATGACATGCTTGATATCTAAAATATTTTGGATTGACTAGTTCGATATGGTGTTAGAGTTACCAAATGTAGGTCATCCCCAACAGAGATTACTCATAAATTCTCAATCACTCAAAAAGGGATCCATGGAAGGGGGAGTTTGAGCACTAGTTGCACATTAGTTGGGCTAAGGGCTAACTAATATATGTATATATGTAGTTATTGAACCTCTTCACCTAACAGCTTTAAGCCTTCAAGTTTTGGGTTTGATAGATGGAGAAACTAATAAGGACCCTTTAGCTTAAAATTGTGAAAAAGCAAAATTCATCATTAAATTCATTTAACGTGGTTCTGAATACATCTGGATTTTCCTCTGGACTTTGAGCAGAGGGTCTGTATCTAATTGAAGTGGACAGAGTTCTAAGGCCCGGTGGTTATTGGATTCTTTCTGGCCCCCCTATTAACTGGAAAAAACATTGGAGGGGATGGGAGAGAACCCAAGATGACTTGAAAAAAGAGCAAGATGCTATTGAGGCAGTTGCCAAGCGCTTGTGCTGGAAGAAAGTGATTGAAAAGAATGATCTTGCAATCTGGCAAAAGCCCATCAATCACATTGAATGCATTAAAAGCAGGAGGGTATTCAAAACACCACACATATGCAAAGCAGACAATCCAGATGCTGCTTGGTACTCCCTGAGCTTCATTCATGCTATAATTTTCATTGATTTGGTACTCAAAAGTCAAATCCTCCTGTACTTAACTCTGTTTATTGTGGCCTTTTTTTTTGTTTTGTGCTTAAAAGGGAGAAAAATATGGAAACTTGCATAACTCCTCTTCCAGAGACAAAGGATCCAAATGAAGTTGCTGGTGGGGCATTGGAGAAGTGGCCTGAGCGTGCATTTGCCGTCCCTCCTAGAATTAGCAGTGGCTCAATACCAGGCATCACTGCTGAGAAATTCAGAGAGGACAATGAACTGTGGACTGAGAGGGTGGCACATTACAAGAAGATTATACCCATAAGCCAAGGGCGGTATCGGAATGTGATGGACATGAATGCTTACCTTGGTGGATTTGCAGCAGCATTGTCAAAATATCCAGTGTGGGTTATGAATACAGTCCCTGCCAATTCAGACCAGGACACTCTTGGTCTGATCTATGAACGGGGATTCATCGGTACGTACCAAGACTGGTGTGAGGCACTCTCAACCTACCCCAGAACATATGATCTCATCCATGCCAGTGGTGTCTTCAGTATATATCAGGACAGGTAAAACTTGCCCCATTTTAACTAAGCTTTGGTTTGTATCATACCTTTATTTTGAGGACAGGTAAAACTTGTCCCATGATTTTGAGGCCTAATTTTAATGTGCTGCTGTGTATGTTTGAAGGTGTGACATTACATACATTCTGCTGGAGATGGACAGAATTCTGAGGCCAGAAGGAACTGTTGTATTTAGGGATACTGTAGAGCTCCTTGTGAAGATTAAGAGTATTACAGACGGCATGAGGTGGAAGAGCCAAATTATGGACCATGAAAGTGGGCCATTTAATCCAGAGAAAATCCTTGTTGCTGTCAAAACTTACTGGACTGGTGAACCAAAAAAACAAAGCTAGTAGAGTTGGTAGTGTATTTTTTTTCTTTTTTTTCATTTTGCTTGCGACCCTCGTTTTGTTTTTTTTATTTCCTTCATTCTCGTGGGCCATTATTATGTTATGCTCTGGGATTTTGTAGAAGAATATTTCTGCCTCCAATTGGGAAAAGGGATAGTTTTGCTCAGTGATTCTCTATTCTACAACTTGGGCCTTATTTGAGACATCATTTGCTTACATCCAGACGTTATGCATTGTTACAATACTAGTATCAAGATTTTGGCCATAAAGCTAGATTACTTCAAAAAATATATATATATATATACAGGAGGGATCCATTGTGGGATTCCCACAAATTAGAAGTTTGTGGGATCCCCCCGTGGGGCCCACACGAGGTGTTTTGTATCGATCCGATAAAGCTAGATTACTTCAAAAAATATATATATATATCGAATGTATTTGAAATGAATTTAGAATAACTAGATACAAGTTAATTGAAAAAAAATCCTCCTACGCATTGGGATTCAAACTCTCTCCCTTATCTTGTAAAAAATAAATAAAAACTAGATACGATATAAAAGTTTGAAATGTTTAGATGTGATATATTATTTGAAATTTATGTTTTCTTTTTAATTTCTTCTCATACAAATGTAAATATATACCCTTACGTATATGTAAATATAACTAGATATCATATTATTGTTGAGAGAAAGTAAGATAAAGAGGAATATGTACCCTTACAACTTTAAATTTTGATGAATTTATAAAAGACATTTAAAAAGATAAAACATTGAAATTTCTTCTCATTCAATGAAAAAAATACAAAAGGTTCAGACAGAACGAGGCTAACTAAAATTAAAATACATACCCTAATATTGAAATCCCTGAACCTAGGACACTCCTCGAAACACTTTGTACTTCCTTATACTAGAGGTTTGATTTATAATCATAAATGATCGTTTATAAGTATTTCAAATTCAATATATATTATTCTATATTCCAACCAATATCCTTTTAGATTTGTGAAACAAGTAAAGGAGCATTGACCATGCAAACAAATGAAGTTTTGATTCATTTGATGTAGAATTCATGCACATGGCCTCAACTCAATCACTTGATTAAATAATCACCTAAGACTAATGAACTAACATAATCAAGGGTTCAAGTAATACATTGAACTGCAATTTAGATACCCACAATTTTCGATCTTTGAATGGTGGGTGTGTTGGTGATGGGTGTAGTTTCCCACCCACCCTTAAATGGTGTGTGTATATGGTGCATGCGATGGTCTCATAGACATGATCTTCAAATTGTACATTCATTTTTTTCTTTTCTAAAACATATTTTAATTTGCATCATTTATATAACACAAAGAAGTAATCATTATTTCAAAGGAGGCATGCAAGCCTATGATCTTTGACTTAGTACATAATGATTAATGCACATGATGTATGATTTGATAACGATTTGTTTTCTTTCTTACAAATGAGGATGGTATAAAGAGGATCAAATTATTGTCATGAGTGCTAAATAGGTGTTTTAATGCTAGAGCTTTATATCTGATCGTGAATTTCACTATAAAAGTTGAAGAATGTCTTTACTTTTCAGTTTTGAAAATATAAATATATAATTTTTATTTATTTATTTATTTGGAGGAAGTAGGGATTAAACTTTGGTGCAAATGAACAATTTCACTGCTCTTCTAATTAACCTACTTTGCAACAACTATCAGTTATGAAAATATTTAGTTTAGGAAATATCCAATATTTATCCAGTGTTTACTTGTGAAATCTGAAAAGATTAGTGCATTACTATTAGGGATTTAGGTTGTCTAGATGTCTCTTATCAAATAATTAATTAATGAAAGTGGTGCTAATATAGTAATATTGTTCAGATTTGACTTTGGGTCCCGTACAAGTGAGAGTGAACCGATTTTTTTCGTTCCCTAATTAAAATAGAACAAGTTTTGAAAACTAGCTATATTTTGTTTCTATTGAAAATTTCTAGCCATTTTTTTTTAAATATAACTTTCGAATAATGCTCAAATTCTTATGAAATAGGGCTCAAATTCCTCACGAATACTACTCAATGACAGTTCAAGGACTAAAAAAAATTGTTAAATGTCGGTCCCAAATTTTGACTTATTTTTTAAATTTCCCTTGAAATAGATGTGGGTGAAAATAATAGTAAACATAATATGCTTATAGATTTTTTTTTAGGGAATGCTTATAGAAAATTAATAAAAACTATTTGAAAATATAAAAATAAGATAGATGCCTTAGCTTTGGCCCCTTGGGACCTTTTAGTTTCAATCAGCTGGGCTACCAATTTGTTGGATAGCAGTGTGTGAGTTTTTGAGGGTTATGTTCCCGAAACCAAAAACGAGTGCATCACATATAACAATTTCATTTTGGGTGGACCGTGGACGACGCTGAGTTCTCCGACTCTCTGAGATTGAAACCAATCAAATCAAACAACAACAACAAGCACCGAGCGTTCAGAGAATCATTCAATCAAACAATCGATTGAAGCAAAGATAGAAGAAGATGGGAGATGCGAAGAGGAACTCTTCTTCTTCTTCTTCCAACAGTGGTGGTGGTGAGGATATACAAGTGGAAGTGGGCAAAGCGGTGGAGGGTGTGAAGCAGCTGCAGGACTCAGCTGCCTCCTTTGTCTCCCGGACCTCCGCCGACGAACTGGGTCTCCGGCAACGAGCCCAATCTCTCGATTCCTCCATTCGCCGCCTCCGGAACCAACTGCTCTCCAACAAGGCCTTGGATCCCAAGTTAGCTGAAAAGGCAAGCTCTTTTGTTCCCTTTTCTCCTTCTCTTTGCTGCTGCTGCTTTTGCATGTCCCTGCATGCAATACCCATAAACTGAAATCGCTCAAGCCTCAATTAGTTTCTTTCTCGGATCAATTCGTACCCCATTTTGTTTTTTTTGTGTTTTCTGGGATTCTAAATATGCATGAATTTGGAATTGGGATTGGGATTGAATTTGATTGGTGTTTTTTTGTGTGAATATGTTAATGGCAGCTGGAAGAAGATTTGCAGAGGGCGACATGTATGTTGGTGGATGGGGACGCCGCTTCGTTTCTTCCTGGAAAAACACAGGGTATTCTTTTCATTAATCATCTCATTAGTCATTAGTCATTAGTTTCAAGATTTTTGCTTTAATTTTGCGTTCATTAATTGGATTGGGCTTGTCGGGTTTTGTTAAATGGTTAACATTTATGCAGGAGGGAGGTTCCTGAGGATGTTTCTTGGTCCTATCAACGTGCGTTCCAATAGCAAAGACATCCAGCTTAAGGTTAAAGAAGAATACAACGCTTACAGAGTACGTGATATGCTCTCTTAAATTGCTTTATTCTATGCCCCAGCCAGTTTTGCTTTTAGCTTTTGTTCAAAGACCCTTATGGGTGAGCTTCATATGCACTAGAAGTTATAAAAATTGAAGGAATATATTCATTTTACATCGGAATAATATGTTAAGTGCAAAATCAGTGCTTAGAGTTCATTCCTATAATTACAAGTAATTACAATGAAGGCTAAAAAGATACTCTCCCTTGACATGAAAGCCAGAGGTTCAAACTTTCTCTGTGCACATACATAAACAATGTTATAATCTCTATGATTTTAGGGATTTATTTCTTCCTTCTTTGAATTCTTTTAATTCGTGTTATTACATAGTTATCTTGAATTATAGCAGGTAAAATGTTCTAATACAAATTGAAGGCCCTTGAGTTTGAATTGAATTATCACTTTTCTAGTTAAGTAAATTTATCCATCAGCGATGAAATAAGTGTGCTTGTAAATTTTCGTCTTTTGTGAGTCATGCTAATCTTTGGATAGAGGCATGCCAGCTCAACATATCCCTAATGGAAAGTATATCTCATAAATGCTTTTTTTCCTTTTTTTTTAATTCTTTTTTATATTGGTTAAAATCTAATCCCTTCAAGTAGAATTCACCCACATGGTATGCTACCCCTCATGTTATATTCTATAGTTACCTTCTCCAACTTGTGACCTTGTGTTGCTACAAAGAATATCAAGCTAAATGGCTTGAGAAGTCTCACTTGCAATATTATGACTTTGGAGCAGGATAGGACTGCCCTACTATTCCTTCTTTTTCCAGCAACATTACTTATTCTGAGATCTTGGATTTGGGATGGATGCTTGCCAGCACTTCCAGTTCAGGCTTACCAGGTACAAGCAAATCACTTGATTTGATTTGAAGAATGATCTTAAATTTTTATCTAAATGCTTGTTTTCATAATTGATTTGACTTTTGAGTTTATACTTGTTAGGCATGGCTGTTGTTCCTCTACACTGGCTTGGCATTGCGAGAAAACATATTGAGAGTAAACGGAAGTGATATTCGTCCATGGTAAATGCATACTATCTGTCCTGACATTTTCTTTTTCTTTTTCTTGGCCGTTATTCCTCTACACTGGTTTACAAGATAAAAGAACCAAGATTGAGTGACCTGCCATAATTTCTTTTCAATAACGAAGCTGAAATTAATTCAAGCTGTGTGCGTGCATGTTTTTACTTGTGTATATATTTATATATATATTTTGGTCTCAAATTATGTTGGTTCAACTAGCACTTGTAATCAAGCACACACAGACTTATGGGAAACTTTCTGGAGGCCTGTTTTAGGATCCATAAATGGCAAGTAATATCCTTTGTACATTTCTTATAATATCTGTTTTCTGTAGTCCCAAGTATTGTAAAATTCACCTTTTTGTGAGGTATATTGTATTGAGGTGGGAAGAAAGCTTTAACTCCAAAAGAGCTACTCTTTACCACCTTTGGTGTTGGGTTAAGTTGTGCATAAATAGAAGTTAACTTGGTTTGTGATTGTGATTCATAGTCAGCCTTATATCTTGGCACTACAAATGATTACCAAATAAAGAATTTAATATCTTTTGTGGGATGCATGGATTGTCTGCTTATTCTTCCCTTAAAGCTTAATTCACAACAATATGATATATTGTCAAAATGGTCATGCATGGCCATTTATTTTAGTTGGTTAAGTGGTATTGTGACCAAAAATACGAATTACAAACTCTTTCAGAAAGATATTGATATGCTTTTTCAGGTGGATATACCATCACTATTGCGCTATGCTTATGGCCCTTGTTAGTCTAACATGGGAGATTAAAGGACAACCAAATTGTGCCCAGAAGCAGGTAACTTTTGTTTTATTGTATGCTAACTGCTTTGGAATTGTTAAAAGATTAGTGAAATCTTGTGCAGCGAGGGGTACAACTTTTCCTACAATGGGCTATGATGCAAGGAATTGCTATGCTTTTACAAAATAGATATCAACGCCAGAGACTCTATACTCGAATTGCATTGGGAAAGGTGCCATTCTAAAGATCAATTGTTTGCTTAAAAAATATAGGCCTGATATTGTCATTGATTATATATTTGTTTTTTATTTTCAGGCCAAGAGAATGGATGTCGTCTGGGGGGAAACAGCTGGTGTAGACGGTCAATTGTGGCTTCTATGTCCCATACTTTTTGTATTGCAGGTGATTAAACAACATGTTCATATCTCTACAAGATATTTTTTTTTGGCCAATCTCCTACAAGATTGATAGATATGATTTAACTGACACTAACGTAACCTAATTTACTAATGATTGTCTGCATTAACTTGTATATCATGCCTCTTATGAGTTTTACATGACATGCAGCAGAATGAATTAGTCAGCCAAATTCATAGGAGATAGAAATTCATGTCAGAAGTTAAGTTGCACTATAAATTGATATGATACATGTCCTATGCATGGCTTCATGAAAGGTTGGGGTTGGACTGCTACAATTCAGGACAACTGAAATGGGCTGACCATAATTTTTTGGGGTAGAAAATAGGCTGACCAGATTTTGCAAGTGCATGTACCAAGTATGTGTGTCTGGGTGGGTGGGAAATGGTGATGCTTTCTTGCATTGTAATGCAGACTAAGCTAGGTCTGCCCCAGATTTTTATTTAAGGGGAATGCTATCCACCTTCTCCAAATCCACCTTCTCTTTTATTATTCTAATTTCACATCGTAAATTGATAATCGAAACCGTTCATTTGTTAGATCTAACAATGAAGATCATCTCTACAAAATCAATCAAATCGGAAATCGTTTGATTATGTAATTATGATAAAATAAACAGACGGTTTTGGTAACAATTTCATTCACCGTTAGTTTATTTATAACAATAACATGATCAAACGATTTTCGATTTAGTTCATTTTTTGCAAAGTTGATCTTCAAATAATGATCTAAAATATGAACGATTCGGATCATGAAAATATATTTTAAAATATGAATAATAAAGGAGAAGGTAGAAAGAGAAGGTGGATAGCATTCCTCTTTATTTAAATCAAACTATAAAAAATAAAATAAAAAGGGTTAGCCCAGTGACTTGATTGCAATTTGAATATTTGTTTGTGCTTGTATTGTTTTAGGGTTTTGAGGCATATGTCGGACTACTGTTGCTTAAGACTGCTTTGGTTGGGGTTGCTTCTGAATGGCAGGTAATTTTGTAATTTTGTAATTTTGAACAAGAACTTCTGTGATTTATATGAACAAAAATAGAATTGTAACAGTAAACTAATACCAACCTGACCGGGGTTTGTGAAAATTCAGAGATGTCCATTTTGTTTTCAGAAATTACACAGAGCTCACCTCTTCAATCTACTTTTGAAGAATTTCTGCCAACTGTCCTTTTCTACCTGAAGTCTAAATTTCATTTCTGAGTTTCAAAATATTATTATTTGCTCCTATATTGTATTACCTTCAAAATATAACCGAACAAAATTAAATTTTTACTTGTAATCCAAAAAATATTTTAGAACCATTCTTGGAATTAAGAAGCCAAATGGGATGTACAACATAAAGATTCTCCTTAAATTCACTATAAGAGGGGAGCTCTCTGTACTTTCCGAAAACAGGAGGGTAGCATTATATTTTCACTAAATCTCGAGAGAACTTGGTGTAATTCATATCTGTCATTGCATATGTAATGGAAAAGATATTTTTGGCAGGTAAGTTTTTGCGGCATACTGTTAGTTTTAATGGCAGTTGGGAACTTTGTAAATACGGTACAGACGCTCATGGTGAAGTCAAGGTTTAAGGCGAAGATGAAAAGAAGTAAGAGCAAGCAGGATTTGTAGTAGGGCAGGGCATCCCTAATTATTAGGATTAATCTCCCTGGAGCTTCATAGGAACTCAGTTTTGTAATGTTTTCCCTGGATCTCAAATCTCAAAAATATGTTTTTTTGACACTGATGCCGTGGAAAATTGGTTTCCAATTTGAGTTTGATATGAATGTAGAATTGGTCTTTTTCTCATTTTATGAGTCTGGCCCTGGATTACTTTTAAAGAAAGCATAAGCTTTGATGTGGTATTATTCTGTGTCCTGTTTGCTTAGGTTGTGTGAGAGTAAACACGCATTAGGGTTTAAGCCTTTTATGATTAGGTTAGGTTCAGAGTTTGATTTCCTTTAATGTAATAAAAAATAAAATAAAACATGTATTAGGGTTAATTGACAGTTGTTTACATGTTTAGAGTAATGCTGCTAAGCATGTGCTTAGGTCATAAATGGCGGTGCTGAATAATAGTGAAATGGACTGCAGACATTTACCTGAAATCCACATGATTCCGGAGTTGTCATTCTATATCCTATATTCAGGGACCATAGACTCTGTAGTCATAGTCACAGACTCATCAAAAAAAACAAGGAGAGAAGTGAAAGGAAAAAAGATTAGAATTCATTTTTAGTGACGGTGATGAGTTTGCTGGAAGAAGAAAGTGAAGTGAGCCTAATACTATAAGCTTTGGTTTTCAGCCACGTACTAAAACAACTTGACGGTAGACAGCACACGTGATATTTAAAAGGAAGGAATCTCATCACATTCGCACCGCCTTTCATGCGGTGTACATCTCCATTGATACTTATAAACGACGCCATCATTAATGCAATTAATTAGCTTAATTATAAACAAATTTTTTGAACTTTTATATTAATCAACGTACCATTTGATCAAAATAAATATTAATTAATTACCTCCCTTGTGCTGTTGGGTAATTTTAATTTGAATATTTATAAATAATTCGAATTGCAATTATGTAAAAGTGTGAGTGTGGTAAAGTGTAATTAAAAAAAAAAAAATAGTGGCGCAGAAAGAATATATAGATATAGGAAAACGAAAAGAGTACAGGCTGGGGACTTTCATTAATTATGTGTAAATTCCTCCACCAACACCAACCAAGCCACTCTTGCCCCATGTGCTGTATTTATTTATCGAACTCCTTTATTTATATTATATAGTTTGGAACTCATTATTACACAGCACTTAAAAGTGAAGATATTGCAATATGCATACATGATGGAATTCGGAGGCTTATAAAGACATGGAATAATCAAGAAGAAATATAGATGTTTGCATGTGGGATATAATATATATATATATATAAAGAAAAATAGTACAACATGATCGAACATGTATTGGTTGGGCAAGGTACCAAATTCTTTTTAGTCATACTCATTTGATTAATACTACACCGGTGTCACTTCAATAACTAATTAAATTTTAGTCGAATAATAATTAGTTGCTAGGGACAGTACTGAAGGTAATTATATTGAACCAATATTTGACATGCATCAACCACCATGTAATTTTCTTTTTATTTATGATGTTGAGTTCCAGCTTTGAGATTGCGATCAAACTTTAATTTCCACTAGAGAGAGAGAGAGACGTGATTATCACTAAATTAATATTGACTACTACATGCATGTTGATGGGTACGTGGTTTCCTAACCACCAAGGTTTGATTAATCCAGTCTAGCTCTCTCAACAAAAATTAAACAAGGGAAAGATGATTAAAATGGTCTCGATCAAAGTCAAATTGGTGAAAACATGTTGCTTGCAAACTTAACTTTGAGACTTGAAAGTCGCTGGAGTGCTTGAGATAACAAAAAGCAAACCAATATAAAACTAATATTAAACGCAATATCTTTCGAAATTAGTAACAGGTAAGTAATATATAAAGGTCAACCCTTGAGAATTATATATATAAATATATAACTGGGTTAGCTAGCTAACGAGATCAGAGAGAGACAGAGAGAAACTCCAAATGATCGTCATCACTGACACTGACAAATTAATTCTATCCTGTTATCAGATGATGATGACGTGGCGCGCAGCCAAGGCCAACACCACACCACACCACCATGTTCGCGCCCCCCATCTCTTAAAAGTCTACAAGTAAAGTGAAAGCCTCAAATTAGCTGGCATCACTAGCTATGCCCATTTGTCTCACAACTACATATTCATCAATTATCAAAAACCAACATAAATAATTAAAAAATTAATCCATCAAAATTTAATAATAAAACATAACACACATAGAATTTTGAATAGTGAAGATGAAATCTGGAGAGCCCAGTTTTTTCATTGCATTCAAACCAAGCAAGTTACAAAGAACTCAGAGCTTAATTATAACAAGAAACAAAAAAGAAAAAAGAAAAAGAAAAGTAAAATGAATTAGTACTGAATTCATCTGCTTCTGCTTCTGATTGATGAAACTGTCCACTTCTCTTTTCTTTCCATGCAGGCTTGTTTTGTTTTTCTTCTGTATGATCTCAATAACCACAATTATGATACGAAGATAGTACTGTTTGCTAGCTACTTTCAGAGCTAGCTTATTCCCCTCTATCTCTTAATCCAATCCCTTCCCGTTTTTTCCTTTAAACGGTTTCTTTATTCACCAATAAATCAATAAATTGGAAAAACTGATGATACAAGTAGTAGTGACATGATGACAATGATGATGATGATAATGATACCGGCTATCCAAGATATTAATTCATCTTAGAAAAGCTATACATTCTACCCAACAACAAGTAGAAGAAGAACAAAAACAAGAAGATGATGACCAAGCTAGAGAACAACAAAAATCAGAAGAAGATGGTGATGATCAAAGGAGAGATCGAATTAATGAAAGATATTTAAGAAAAACAAGAAGAAGAAAAAAACTTGGAATGAGAACTAGTGTCGATCATCAGGAATCATCAGCCCAGGTAGATGTTATGGGTATATATATCTTACTTGAGCTTCTGAACACGGGTAGTAGATACGTACATTATTGTACAGATTAGGAACGATGAAGATGAGGATGGAGATACAGATGCAGATTGATCAATCGTTATTGAACCATGGCCAAGAAGGAGGGTGCCCCATTTCCTCCCCCATTGGATGGGCCTGTTGTGTTCTGTTTCTGAAACTCTATCTTATACCCCATCTTCCTCTCATTTTCCATTTCCTCGTCATCTTCTTCGTCCTCATCTTCCATGTCCTCGTCTTGGTCAAGATTGATGTCGCTGTCCGCTTCCTCAATCCTATCATAGTCATCTACTACTAATTGTTGCGGCCGTTGTTGTTGATTTTGATGATGATCATGCTCCTGCTGCCCCATCAACTCCTTCACAATGTCTTCTGGCTTCAAATGCAAACACAATAATCAGCATGTATCTAAAGCTCGCTAGCCTATAGTCATTGCATAAAAGCACTATATATATATATATATATATATATATATATATTGAACTAAACTGAAACTGAAACGACCTATTTTTGGACATAAGCACCATATATACTTAAAGGTATTTATATATGGTAAACTTTACCTTCTTGGCCGCCTCTTCCGCTCGCTCTCCAAAGAGGCTCGCTGGCAAAGCTGGGTTGCTTGCTTCCGCATTTGTGCTATGATCTCCATTCTTGTTCTCTGATTCAGTGGCTACTGTCGGTTGTGTTTGTGGTGCAGCCACATGACTTGGTTGGACCTGACTAGTAGTAGTACTCCTATCTTGGGGATTTGTAGCTGAATCCAATTTTGGGTTCTCCTGCTGCGGCGGCTGTACTTGTGGTTGACCCAGCTGACTCCTATTCTGGTTACCCAATGAGCTGCTGCTACCACCTCCACCTCCACCGCCAAGTATCCTTTTCCGGTAAAGTGCGTCAAGTTCGTGAAAGTAGGGACAGGTTTTTGCATCTTCTGGGCGTTGCTTGTTGCTTTCCTTCACCTTCTTAAAATACTTGTTGATGTTCTCCCATTTCTCCTTGCATCTCTTGGAACTCCTCTTGTAACCCATCCGCTGCATACCACCGGAGATTTCCTCCCAAAGAGGACCCTTTGGACCTGCCTCTTGATACCTCGACTCCAGCCCACTCCTCAATTTTATGAGCGCAAGAACTTCTGCTTTTGGCCATCTTGATGAAGATGATGAGGAGGTTGGTTCGAAGCTCCCTCCTCCACTAGCATTGATCTCCTGTGGCGGGAGCTGCTGTTCCGGGACAGCCATGACTACCTCGGTTGAAATATTCGATGGTTGCTGATGATGCCGTGTGAGTCCTTGAGCACTTTGAGACTGCTGATGATGAGGTAGTACTTGGTGTTGTTGCTGCTGCTGTACTTGTTGATGTATTTGCTGTTGATGATGTGGCGGCGGAGGTGGCTGCAGCGGCGTGGCTGTCGCGACGGATGGCGGCACTGGTGGCGGTGGGGCGGCGTGAACGTTCACCGGAGGAGGTAATTGAATTGTCTGGCCAGTAATTTTCTGTAGAAAGGCAATAATGGCAGCATCTCTAGAAGCAGAGATGGCTCGTTCCTGAGTCATGAGCTCGTGCTCCCGAGTCAACCTAGCAATCTCCTGCCGCTTCCAAGCCTCTTCCCTTATCGTTCTGTCCTGCTCTCTCTTCTCTATCACCTCCAGAAACCTCTGCTGCATGGCCTCTTGCTTCTGCATCACCTGCTTCATTAGACTCTCAAAAAACTCCATCATCTTTCTTGTGCTACTGTTCCCTCCTCTTGATGACACTCGCTTGCGCTTCCGGCTAACCCCGGTGTTCGATGGCTCTCCTTCTAAATCGTCATCATCGTCAGAGCCCGGTGACGATGATGTGCTATTAGATGAGAAGCTCATGCCCATTGGGGCGGCGGTTGTTGCAGTAGCCGGTGCAGTTGCTGCAGTTGTAGTGACAGTTGCAGTACCGAAATCTGTAGCGAACATTCCCATAGTAGCAGGTTGGGATGATGGGATTCCAGGAGACATTCGGAATGAAGAAATGGGCATCGGGTTGCTGATGGACCCAAATCCAACGGAAACCTGGTTGGCGGCGGTGTGGGTGGCGTGGTGAACCGGTGGAGAAGCGGAGACGTTGGCGGTGGTGCCGTGGAGAGCCTCCAGCTCGGTGAAAAACTTGTAGCTCTTGCCGTCTTGACGACCGGCGCGGCCTTCTTTAGTTCTCTTGTAGTACTTGTGCACGTTCTCGAATTTCTCTTTGCATTTCTTCGCACTTCTTTTGTATCCCAACTCCGCCAATTTCCTAAAAAAGTACACAACCATGCACTCACTCACTTGCATATAAATATATATATTTTTGTTATTATATACAAAAAAAAAAAAGCATTAAAATAAAGAAACCATCATCTTCCCAACAATGACTTGAGAGAGGGGGTGTGAAAAGAAGACAAAGAAGAGAGAACCTCCCAGGCTCCCACGGTCCCTCACTTGGTCTATTTCTCTCCCCGTTACAAATTAAAATGATTATAAAAAGGAGTTTGGGGGGACAGAAAATAGTACAATTTAATATTTGATTTTAAGGGTAAACAAAGGAAATCTTATCGGGATTTTCAAATTTGCATAAAATAAAAATTTATTTTTAAAGAGGAGACAAAAAAGGGGGATTGGCTACAAGTCATGCAGTGGATCTGAGCCCCGCTCTATATTCCAAGAAGGAAAAGAAAGGAAAGATGCCCAACTCGTGAATCGTGATGGAAAGAGATAGAAGGCCATGTCCCATGTGCGGCTCTCTCTGCCTCTCTGGCTGGTTCTGTGTGTGAGAGAGAATTGTATGTATGCAGAAATGGCAGAATGATTAATTTTTTTCAACAGGAATTTTGCAAAAAAACCCATCCAAATATAATCAGTATTGGGAATGCCGAATGAAGAAGAAAATGAATAAATTTTGATACCCAAAAGAAGAAACGAATTAAATTTTTTTAATTTGGAATTTGATTTGGTTTTGAAAAGAAAAGAAAAAAATTAAAATTAAAATTCGTATTGGGAATATATACCTGGAGACATCTTCCCATAAGGGACCTTTGAGGGTGGCGTCACGGAACGCCGTATCCATCTCAGACCTAATCTTGAGCAGCGCCAACGTCTCCTGACGAGGCCATCGGTTCCCTCCGGAACCACCGATGCCGCCACCGTCTCCTCCTCCACCGCCTCGATCCGCTGCATCTTCGGCAGCAGCTGCTCCTGAGAGAGTCATGAGCTCGTCCAAATTGATGGCGGCGGATGCAGGCGGCCTGCTGCTGATTGGCGAGGCCGATTCCACGAGCTGAGCTGGGTCTGCTGCTGCTGCTGCTTCTCCAGCCATGGAAGGAGCAGCAGGAGTAGTCATCTCTTCAGCTGACACGTAGTGGGATTGGGATTGGGATTGGGAAGCTCCTCCTCCTCCTCCTCCTCCTCCTGGTTGCTGCATAATCCTCCACTTGGTGCCTAATTCGTATTAATCCCAATGAATTCTAGCTCCGCAACCGAATAACGGTACATTAATTAAGCGGTGGATCTTCTTCTTCTTCTTCTTCTTCTTCTTGCAGTTGCAGTTTCCAAATTGTTCTCACTCTCTCGCACTAGGCTGAGAAGAGAGAGAGAGAGGTGGGTATTGGGTAATGGGAAAAATTGAAGTGGGTACAAAGGAGAAGGTTGGTGAAAGATAAGAAGGGAGAAAAAGGAGAAGATTAGACAACTGGAGAGATGAAAGAGAGGAGGCAGAAAGTGAATTCCTATGAGTTAGTGCTGGCTCTGGCTTTCGCTCTGGACTTTCACCTTCTCAGTAGTACTGCAACTACTACTCTCTCTATCTCTTTCAGATTTGATTTTTATTCCTTTGTGGGTTGCTTAAACAAACCCAAAAATAAACAAACAAACGAATAAATAATTAGGGAAAAGATGAAAGCGGTAAAGGAAGGGGTTGTGGTGGTGGTGATGAGCATGAGGAGCAGAACAAGGGCATGAGAATCACCATCATCATCATCCCCATCAACTGCACTGCGAGCTCGCTCTGCAAAAATGACAGACAGGAGAGAAAGGAAAAGACAGAAAGAGTGGATGGGCTGTGGGGGGAGAGATAAATGAAGAGAGAGAAACAAGAAAGAGAGAGAAATAAATGAATGAATGGAGAGATGACGATTATGAGGGTGATGATGATTAAGAGAGAGAGAGAAGAGAGATAAAACTATATGAGATGCTGTGTTGTCAGCGGCTCTCACTTTGCTGCTAATAATTGTCAATACCATTTACCTCTATATTTTACTCTTTTTTCCTTTCATTGTTGAACACTACAAATCTACAGTTGCCAAAAATAAAAAAACAAAGAGTTGAGAATCTAGATTCATAAAATTAAGTTTTTTTTTCTTCTTTTTTTTTCAGTCATTGCATGGGAGATATGATAAAATTTGAACATTTAATTTAAAATTAATTGATAATAAATGGAGAGACTCAAGATCTTACAAAAATATATGTTAAATTTTAGTTTTTCGATGTGAGACATTACTCTTAACAAGTACGCGCTTGCATGTGTAGTGAGACTTTGAGCTTAATACGTAGACAAATTATATTGGATGACATAGGAGTACGTGTGATCGTTAAGTCTTATACATGAATAACTAAGCTTTGATATCATAAAAAAAATTTAGATATCTATTCCAAAACCAATTAGCAATTTCAAACTCTTACAAGCCACTAATAAGGCCTTAACATTTTTAGAGTAATGTAGAGCAATGTCTCACATCAGAAAACTAGAGCTTAGCATATATGCTTATAATGTCTTAGATCTCTTCATTCATTACCAATTAATTTTGGATTGGATGCTCAAATTATATCATGGATGGTATCAGAACTTAGTTATCGGCATATAAGGCCCAATGGCTACACTTGTGGGAGTGTGTTGAGATAAATCTAACATTAAAAATGTGAGGATCTTACTAGGATTTAGACTATTCCCTCCTATTGCCAATTAATTTTAAGATGGATGTTTAGATTTTTTCAATATAGTCACATCTAATAATAATAATTGATCGACTATTTAGCTAATAAGGGTATCAAAAAATTTTAAGATATTTAAAAGCTAACATACGAGCTAATGAGTTTAGTGTGGTAATTATAACATCCAATCTTCCTTTGTCAAAATAATAATTACAAAATGTATTAAACATTCGAACGCCTAAAGAGATCGAATATTATTACGCATTCGAATGCTTAAACTAAGTTATTGAACCCTAATGATCGATGACGTAGTAGTGGATAGCAAAAATTTTACATCCTAAAATAAAAAGGTAGACATATCAATGTCAAAAAATCAAAAATAATTTTATGTCATACAATACAATGATTATATAGTATAAAGTTTGTCAAATATAAAAGAAAAATAATACATAATATGTATAATACAGTACAAAACTCAAATAAACTGAAAGGAGGAGCTATCAAGAGTCAAGAGGCATAGCTATACCCAACCCTCACATCCATCTTTAGGAATAAAAATCCAGGGCCATCGATCTTTCTTTGCCATTCCAATAATGTCTCTTTGAATTGACCCTACAATCCCTCCCTTGTGGGTGTGCCCTTATACAATTGGACTTTGCTTTAACTTTACCATAACTGGCCAGCACCAAATTTTGCCCCCTCCCCTCAACTCCTCACACTCTCTACAACCAACTCACACAAATAAATTCTTGTTGCAACTTGCAAAAATATATATATTCATCTAAAGTTGAAATTTATATGTCATATATGATCACCACGTCTTATAAATTTAAACTCTATTCTTAAGAAGTAAATTTGTCAGTTAAAAATTTTAAAAAATAATTGTGTTAGTGTGTAAATTAAATTTTTACTATAAAATTTTATGCAACGTTCTTTTTATAATAATTGATTACGTAATGGGATAAATTATATGTTGAGATCAGAATTGTTCCAACATAAGAGAGCCGTAGAAGAATCTTTTTTTGTTTTTTACACATCCAAATTGACATCCTTTATACAAATTTATGAGCTGGAACAAACTCGAAAACCTGGGGCGTACCTACTAGCACAGGAATAAGAATATGTACACTGAGACTTAACCATGGTTAAAATTAAACCCAACCACACACTCTCTGGCTTGATAAGATCTGATCTGCTTGCGGCTTTAATCTTTATCGCTAGCAATTAAATTATATATACTACACGCTCCTCTTTCTCTATCCTCAAATCTCAAACCCCTCATACAAAATTATATATATATTTATTGTTAATTAATAAAGTGACTATTGAGTAATGATACGATGGAAAGAGGAATTAAATTTTAATCCCACATGGAAACTTTGAATTAACCTGGAGGGAGGAGGGACTGGGTGTGATGTTGTCAGACTCAGATATGACTTTAGTTTAAACAAAGTTAGTGGGTCCCATCTCCATCTGACATGCTTAATAAGTCCCATGTGATTGGACCTCTAGGGAGGTTCATCAATATGTGTATGTACTATGGATCGAATTCACATATATTTATATCAGAGAGAGAGAGAGAGAGAGTGAGAGTGAGAGAGAGAGAGAAACAGAGAAGCTAGGCCTATTTTACAACAACAATGCCAGCAGCAATTAATTCATAATTATATGCTCAAAATTAAGTTAATTAACACCAAATGACAGCGCACAACTCCTGGGTGCAACTCATTTTTTCCATTTTAAACTTCTTTCATTCACACAAAACCAACTTTTAATCGCATTAACACATTGTGTGGGACACATTAAATACAGTACTGATCTCAACCTCATCATGATGATGCTGAGAAAACCAAATGTTTCTATATCGATCATTGTGGCAATCATACGTTATATGTGTATGCATGCATGCATGAATGCATGTATTAATTAAGCTAATTACTAATATGTTAAAACCAATTAAAGGTAGGAGCTGGGTGGCTAGAGATGAGTTTTGCAAAGAAATAATTAATTAAGACTATTCTCTGTTAATTTGGGAAGCTATATATATAATCATTAATTGGTAAACCTAAGCGATCTGATTCTGGTATTATTTGTCCAACAAGTTTTTGCTTCGTTGGTTTTGTGTGATTCTTTTTAATTAATTATTATATAATGGTACAAGTTAGAAGGGAACCTTTTTTTCTTTTCTTTTTTTTTTCTTTTTTGTTAATGATGAGTAGGAGGGAACTTGGGTGGCATCACATGACAACCATCTTTTGTTGCTCAAATGAAAATTTTAATTATTAGACCACCGGATTCTAACATGGATGCATATGCCCATGCAAGAAAAGGAGGCAGTTACCACTTGGTAAAATGTTGTGTAATTCGTTTCACCCCTTAATTAATGGTAACCATGGCAATTGATATTTAATTAAAAATATATATAAGTATGTACAATAATTGCCACGCATTCATATAGTCAATTAATATGATCGATCATAAAATATGACTCTTTTTAGCAAAATTGATCTATTTCCAATAAGGGTTTTGGGGTCGAAATTAAATAAGAGGTTGATATTAAATATTCTAAACTTTTTATGTTATCAAATTGTAAATTAAAACTATTGATCAAGTGGAATCATACACACATGGGTTGGAAAGAAAAGGTTACCGATTAGTCTAACATATTATAAAATAATAAATTTAAACAACTACTTAGGTGAAATTATGTATGAACGTATTAGTATGGGTTTCGAATCTCTGATTGAATTTATCACGTATTTATTATCCAAGTGTGAGGAGTAACATATATATTATTAATTTGTAACATTTTTTGAGTGTTGGTGAATTACATAAATCGATGATTAGATTTATGTTACATAATTATAATAAAAACAAAACAAAAAAGGAGAGAATTAAAATCTAGTAGTATGAGTATTGAATTAACCGTGGGTGAATAAAATGAAATAGTATTTTACATGTAATTTACTGGAAATGGAAATTAAAAAAATTAACTGAACAAGGAAGAAAAGAGAGAAATATAGAAAGTAGACAAGGATGGGTGGGTAAGAGTGAAAGTGAATGAATATAAATGGGATAAGAGTTTGGGAAGAGAGAGAGAGAGAGAGGCGCATTAGCATTAAGGAGGTTGAGGAGAGGCAGACAAGAACAGATTGGCACAGCTGTAGAAAGGGGGGCCCATATTCCATGAGAGAGAGAGAGAGAGAGAACGTGCGTGGCGTTTCTCCCGGATTTGAGAAACCCCTAACTGCCTGGCATCTACCCTCCCACCCCCATGCCCCCCGATCACTCCACATGCCACTTGCGATCCTATCTTACCTTTCTCATTTTTAACCACTTATAATTTTTTTATTTTATTAATTAATAATTAATGCCTAGAGAGTCTATGTGTATCTTACTACTTTAACCACTTATAATTTTTTTTTTTATTAATTAATAATTAATGCCTAGAGAGTCTATGTGTATCTTACTACTACTACCACTACTAACCTCTGAGCTGGCCCTAACATGCTCTCCTATCTCTTCTTTCTTATTTTTACACCGACCTACCCTCAGACACACACTAGTGTCATGTTTGCTTCATTATTAGATCAAACAAAATACATATAATTATTATTTTTCAACCTATTTAAGGACAACCCTCTCAGGGTAAGGGCCTTGATTCAAAATTAAGTTGAGCTTCAGGCGACACATATCAATTTTGACAACTCCCATACCAAGCCCAGTCCAAGATAAAGTCTACCCTCCTGTCCTGCTCCTCCAACTAAGAACTTTGACCTAAAAGGGCAGTCCACCTTCATATGCTAACTAAAATGGATGTTTATTAATTAAGGCTACACTTGAACTTCATAGTGAATGCTTTATGCGCTTCTAATAGCTAGTAGACAAAAACTAAACAGACAGAAAGTTCAATACAAGTGTATTAATTTATAATTATCTAAACCTGTTTCAGTGTCATTTCAACTAAACTTGACAAACTTTGGAAACAAGCAAAGGAAACCATATTTTCACATAATAAGGGGAACAAAGACAAGTCCATTAAGGACCAAACAAGTTTACTTGCACGTAATTAAGTTTATTCTCTAGATGGGCTTCTCTTAAAGTTCAGGCAATATCAAATGGCTATATCTATAATCTAGCTAATTGGCAAAATTAATTCTACAGCCAACATTAAGTGCTGAAAACTATGTTCACATCATAACAACTCTATCAATACATCATTTCAAACCTGCAACTCTCTCACGTACCGTTCAACCGTAAGGCCTCGATCAATATTTACAAGTCTCAGGTTTATCCTCAAGGAAGTCCTATTCCCTAAATCTAAGGGCCTGTATCAAGACCTCAGATTCATGTTTAATTTGTCATAATTATATAGCCTTAGAATTTATGCACATCCCAAATTCAATTACTCAAAATCATTTTTCAAGCAGCAGATTTTACTTGTAAACAATGCTCATTTTCTTGTACTATATGTAAGAATTCTTAACATTCCTACTTTAGATGATGATCTGCCCACAGCCTGTCTAATTTGGTTAGATCATTTCAAGTTTCAACCATTGGGACATAAATTGAAAGTTCTCTTCAGTAACTGTACTTACACCACGGCCAAGGAACAAAACGAATAAAGAGAAAAAGAGGCTCGATCAAAACCAGAGGTTCAATAAAATTTTCACTAGTTTGAATATCTTATTTGTTAAAACCTACCACTTTGTCTCACTTAATCAGAAGTAGCAGATGTTAGATCTCAATTTATGATTAGATACCTTCTGAACAAAATTGAAGGCAAAGAATATAATCACAAGCCAAAGGTTCGCATGCTTGTCTTCAACTTTTAGTGTTCAATGAAGCACTCTCATATCTGCAAGCACATGTTTTCAGAATTTGCCAGACGTCAGCCGAACAGATAACAGCAAGTGATGATCATGTCCAAAATCCAAATTGATTGAGAGTATACCAAGTTCCACCATCCACCAAATAGTCATTTAGGCTCAGTAATAGAACCAGAAGCTCCCATAGCGCACTGTCCCACTGTTAATCTAAGGACTTCCTCACTTGTTTGGTCCAGTTTGCAACATAGCCGGCGTGGTACCTGTGAGAAAGGCATTCAAGATATCACTGAAACTAGGACAGAAGACAAGCCAACAGTGTGCACATGAAAAAAAAAAACAGCTGAATGAGAAAACACACCAAATGCCATTTCTTGGTAAGTGGATAGCCCAACACCTGAATTTTTCGCAGATTGCGCAAATGCCGGGATCGAGGGAAGCAGAAAACTTTTCTCTTGAACTCATCTTTCGCTCTAGTCCGCATATAGGAGCCCAATGTAGCATTACCCTGGGTCCTAACATCCTTCAAGAAGAAGAGGAAAGGCTTCTTACAAACTGATCTATAAGGATCCTTGGTATCGAAATCAAATTCATTCTTGTGGCTTATCCCATTCCAAGCAGAGTAAGTCTGCTCTGAGCGCTCAAGGTCACGAGGGAGCACAATATGCGAAAACACTTGCACCACATAACCAAGCGAGACTGCAAATGTAAGACGGCGTCGATGATCATAACAAATGGACCGCTGCAAAAAGCTGGTGGGTTGGAGTCTCATAGCCTGTGTAAAGAGCTTCAAACTTTGTAGAGAGGTGGAACCAGGATACAAAGGATCAACAGCTTCAACATGGTGGATGGACACAAATGGTGCTATTGGATGAGAAGACAGAAGACCATGCGCGTTTCCCCTAATATCACACTGCCAGAACAAACCCATTTCAACCAAATAAACCATGCTTTACAAAATAGACAGAAACATGCATATGTACCTCAAATATCACACTGAAAAACAAACCCATTTGACTAATTAAACAATGCTCTACAAATTTAGATACATATATGTATATGTACCCCTAATATCACACTACCAGGACAAACCCATTTGACCAATTAAGCAATGCTCCACAAAACAGATAGAAATATGCATATGTACCCCAAATATCACACTCCCTGAGCAAACCCATTTGACCAATTAAGCAATGCTCTACAAAACAGATAAGAATATGCATATGTACCCCTAATATCACAATACCAGAGCAAACCATTTGACCAATTAAGCGATGCTCTACAAGTATATAGAAATATGCATATCCACCCCTAATATCATACACCAGAACAAACCCATATAACCAATTAAGCAATGCTCCCCAAAGATAGATGTTACCTGGTGGAAGCCAGGCTCTCTGGTTAGAGGGACACCAAGTTCAGTAATGCAGGCATGGAGTCGATCATCGCTTCCATAGAGCTTTGGGTACCTCTCAAGGCACTCGTCTTGCATTTCAGAGAGGGCTTCGGCGAGAGGGTGGCTGATAGCGATACCCCCACCGCCGAAAGCCATGGAGTGACTGAAGTACGTGTTGGCCGAGTGGCTCTCGGAGGGGCTTCCCACGTAGACCATCTCCGAAGGGTCGTACTTGCCGAGCACCGCCACGAGGTTCTCAGCGTTAATGATGGTGTCGTCATCGGCGAGGACGAACCAGCGGACGCGTGGCAGGCGGAGGCGGAAGCACTCGGAGACTATGCGGGAGATTCGGAGTCCCGAAGGGTGACCCGTAGGGTTGGTGTACCGGAACCGAGACGTGTCCTCGGAGACCATGATCGGCGGCAAGGACGAATCGCCGTCTTCTTCTGGAACCTTCTCTTCCAACCAAACGTGACCGCGCATGTCGTTTGGACGCCACCAAAGTCTGACGTACTCCTTGCGACGCTTCCAGAGTTGGGCCGACCCGGCAATGCCGAATACGACATCGTTTAGGGACAGCTCCGAGTTTTTCCATTCTTCGCTGTGGGAGACCGAAAGGCTGCGATTGTGGGACTGAGTCAGGGACCGAGTCAGGGACTGAGGGTGTGGTTTGTTCCAGTGGGGGACAGATAGAGACTGGGGGGTGCCGGAGAAAACGAGAGAGAGCCAAGCGACGGTGGAGATTAAGAGTGCGGCGATGCAAATTGCGGCGGTGGTCACGTGGTTCTGCCGCCACCGTCGGATTCTGGGTGATCGGTTGTTGTTGTTGTCTTGGTCTTTGATCGTCATCACCCCCAACGTTCATTTCTTTCCACCGGTCGCCACCGAAAAATCGAAACCCCAAAGAATCTAAACTAATCAAGATTCAAGACTGGTTGAGTATTACATGGGTATTAGGATTCGGGCCATTACGGATTTGGGACTACAAAACGCACCGTTTTGAGTCTGTAACTGACTGACGGACTGACTCACTCTGGTACTGAGTCTGTATGTACTGGTTTGCTGTTTCTTTTTTTTTTTGAAATTTTTGGAGCTCTACAGTGAGAGTGAGAGAGAGAGACTCTGATGCAAATTACAATACAACCAATGCACGCGTGTGTTAGCGCGGTTGTGTGGCGCGTGGCAGCAGATGCGATGATGGATTGACAATTGGGGAAGGGGAAAATCATGGCCGTACACTCGGATGAAGTGCGCCACGTGTGCGGCGTGCGGTGTACGGTGTGGACAAAATCTCCGCTAAACCCTGAACATGCCACGTCAATAAAGCATTTTGACCGGGAAATATTCCCGCAGGCGCGGAAAACAGCAGTCCACAATGAGTCCACCGTTTATTTCGGCTCAATGTAAATCCGGAAATAAGATTGAAAGAGGGTTCGAATTTAATCCGAAATTTGAATTTTATAAGTGGGGTCAAAAAGAGTACTATTAAGAGTTTGAATTTGAGAAATTACAAATAGACAATGCTTTTATTGATTTTTTTCTTTTAATCAATTTATGGGTCATGTTCTGATTTGACTAAATTTTTAAAAATTATGTGTGTCAAAATTTTAATATTCAAATCTAATATTTAAATTTTAATAATAATTTTACATTCTAAAACAAGCAATAATGTGGAAATGAGCAAGGATAAAAACATCGGCAAAATCACCAAAATATTGAACAAGAAATAGTGAATCGAACTGCCAATATTTAAATCACTTGTAAGAAATATCTTTGATATATTGCGGTATCACTCAATTTCGACATATTGAAAATGATAAAAACATCGGCAAAATCACCAAAATATTGAAAAAGAAATAGTGAATCGAACTGCCAATATTTAAATCACTTGTAAGAAATATCTTTGATATATTGTGGTATCACTCAATTTCGACATATTGAAAAGAAAAAGTAACGCGATTTGTGTTGGGTCTTAAGTGTAAAATTCATTTGCACAACTCAAAGCCTTATAAGTCCTATATATCTCTAAATCAAAATGCCACTTTCCTACAGTATTGAGATCCCAAAAGAGAATGTTATTTGTTATTTATCAACTAACCAATCACTAGTGAAATTAGCTTCCTATCATACCTAAAGCAAAATTCTCAAACTAATTTTAAAGAATTATAATATTTAGGTTTATCCGCATAAATACTCTTGAAGCTAAATTTTTTCACTTTGCCCCTTAAAGATAAATCCTTCTATTTTGTCTCCCGAACTTTACAAATAACTCTCAATATCCAAGTTTTCTCAACTCTATTAGTCCAATTTTTATCTCAATTTAGCCCAACTTTTGACCTATACAACCTTCACCAAATTCAATAATCTCACTCTCACTTTTGAAGCTATTTATCTTTTCTTTACAACCATATAAAAATAACTCAAAACAGAATTCTAGAACTCCAAATAATAGATGGAGCAGAGAGTGTAGATAATAGGGTGTAAAATTTAGGGGTAAAGTGAGATTTACTTTTAAGTGGGCAAAGGAAGAGCTATTAGAGCTCCCTTGATAGACTCTTCCACTTCTATATGACAATGTAACAGCTAGTGCAGTATAGCATAGGCATGTAAATGAATCGGGTTGGGTCACCCGTAGGTTTTCAAGGCCTAGACATTTGTTGGGCAATCTTGGCCCGTTAGGGTCATCAAAACAGGTTGGCCCAAACCACGTATTCAATGTTGGTTGGGCTCAAGATATGGGCTGGTCCGGTCCATCCATAAGAATAAAAAGTATTTGTGTATAATTCCTGTCCCCTCCTCTAGTAAACATGGAAAACAGTCCCTATCTACAAATTTGGTACTAAGTTGCTTTAGTTTGTGGTTACGTTATCATCATCAAACCATAATGTTTAAATATAATACACATATAAAGAATAAGAGGATGAAAAATATGTATAATACAAATTGAATGATTAAATACAAACACAAACTCTAGGTCCTCTACCATCACAATGCATATATATACGAGCATATAAATGTACTGATGTCGGGATTTGGTAGCCAGGTTCATGAAAACGATGTCGTGCCTGCAACTTCATGTATGGAATTTAATCCAAACAAAAGTCAGACATTAAGCAATTATGAGGTTCGTCTTGTTAGCAAAGAGAGATGGACATAAAATAAAAAAATTGAAGTGGAGTTGGTATGTGCAGGGGTGATATAAAATAAGGCAATGTTTTTAAAGAAATGTATATCCAACAAACAATGATGTGCATGGCACATATAAAAAAAAATGAAATAGAGAAATGAGGGCAATTTATAAGTTCATTCCTAATTACAAAATGCAACATGATCGCGATGGGTCAATGGTCCTTGCTAGGGGTGGGCACGGGTTGTGTTAGGTCAATTTTGGACCCAATCCGCCCACCGGACTAGTATAATTGGTTTGCGCCGCAAGACCAACCAAGATTGAGAAAATGGGTGTTTCCATCGAACCAATCCAACCCAACTATCATCGGGTTGGGTGGATCAATGGTCGATTTTGGCAACATGAGACTAGCCGAAGAAGCACTGCTGTCTAGGCGAGAGCTTGTTGGTCCGGGCAATTTTTCGATGGTCCAGGCAATTGCTCGGTCGGTTTGGGTTTAAGCCTAGCAACCCGTTTACGACGGCATAGTGCCGGTTTGGTTTGGTATTCTACCGACTTTGGATGTGTCACCACTAAACCAGACCAGCACTTTTCGGTCAATGGGTTGGTTTGAACCGCCTTGTTGCCCGCCCCTAGTCCTTGCTTTGCTATATTGATTCATGCCCTTTCTTAATTGTTCAAATAAATTCTCACCGTCCCTACTTCTTTTTGTTGATCATATTCTCTAAATTAATTATTCAAGTTCCTTTAAGCATCAACTAAAGTTCATCAAAATTGAGTGCATTATGTTTTCAATGCATTTCTTAGCCTTGTGAAAACTTTTTTTTTTTTAATATGGGAAGAAAAAGGGAAGGAATGTTTGAATTTTGTCAAATTTGAAGATAAAATGTATTCTTATAATATATGTTGTTAGTTTCGTGAGTGCAGTAAATTCCATAGTTATAACTATTGAACAACCCAAAAATTCATATCCTAAACTAGAATAAGAACCCTAAATTTCTATATGAACTTGTGACATATTTAACATTCGAAAAATGCTTGTTATTAAATCATATTATTCTAAAATGTTTTGAAAATCATTTTTTCATTAATATACAGACAAGTACTGTACCACAAGCAAATTACACGTAAATGTTACTGAAAAGATGTTTGCTGGCATGCATGCATCATGTCATAACACTTCAAATCAGAACCCGAAGAAGGACTGAAAATGAATCGAGTAGAGTTGAAGGAAGAAATATAAAAGCCACGTGATATAATCATTTATAATTTGATGGCTCTCATTTTGAATGTGATTATTAAAAAAAAGATAGCCCAACCTTTATAATAATTTGGTGTGGCCACATCTCATGTTTGATGATTGATGACTTCATAATAATCCAAAAAAGAAGCGACTTTATTTATAATTTGATGGCTCTCATTTTGAATGTGATAATTAAAAAAAAGATAGCCCAACCTTTATAATAATTTGGTGTGGCCACATCTCATGTTTGATGATTGATAACTTCATAATAATCCAAAAAAGAAGCGACTTTTTACCAAATGTGATATGCAAGTGTGATTTTGATGGTAGCGTAGTGCATTTGATGTATGAAAATAAATATAATCTTATATTTTCTAATACTGTACTAATTATTAGTGGAAGCACTAACCTATAATATATATATATATACTGTGTTTTCATATAATTATTTTGGTTCTCATTTCAATATGAAACCTTGATTTATTATAATTAACATATCTAAGATGAAATAGAGACTCATGCCATACCCGTTCTGCTTGTTTGCTACACAATTTTGGATCATTTATTTGTTTTACTTAATTTTTAATTTAATTATATATTATAAATTTAAGAATATATTAATAAAATAGTTTATAATAATGTAAGTTTTGACACTAAGAATAACATTTCTCATATCTTCAGAATAGTAGTTTCCATAGGGAAATCAAATATAAAACAACAAATTCTGTACTTTTTCTTTTGGGTCGAATAAAGCAATATGTTTGATAAATAGCATGTTTTAGGTGCATGCAATTAATAAAGTTGAAGAGAGATCTGAGAATTGACATGAAATCATAGAGGCAATAATACCAGTATTGAAAGATAGCTTTTGAAATGTGCAAAAATTGACTACTGATGGACACCATCACCACTCTCCAAGTTCTCGCAAAAAAATGAAATACATTGTATTGCAAAACCTAAAAATAGTATGCAAATAAGGAACTGCCACCTGGCAATATTATTTTGACTGGACCACAATATTAAACAATTGCTTGCTAATAATCACAAATCATTTTTATAGTTGATAATTTAAATATTTCTTGCACAGTTTTTAATAGTATAAATTAAATTAATTTAGTATGTATTATAAATAAGTGTTTGAATACTATTATTAAAGTATCTCTAAAAGATTTTTTAAAATTATTTTATAAATTGTGATTTGTTGATTTATGTGTCAATATGAATAATGATATTTGCTATTTGAAATTTTTATTCCAAATTATAATTTTAATTATTTATATTTTTTTGATGTACTAATTAAATTTCTATTCAAACAAAACAAAACAAAAGAAAATAAAGTTTAATTTATTTAATTTAAAATTTTTTATTGGACAAAAAATAATGAAAATTTTATGAAAATTATAAATACAATTCAATGCCATTGATATTTGAAGAGAAGAGAGAAAGTCTTAAATTTGAACTTTAAATTAAAGATTCATTTTGAAGAATCTCTTAAAGCTAAAATACTCTTTTTTCTCTTCAAAAAATAAAGAATTTTTTATTTGAAGAGTATTTTAGAGACGCTCTCACTATTAAATACTATTAACTATGTCATTGATCCACAATAACAATCATATTTTTACTTTTATTTATTTTTTAAATTCTAACACCTAGTAATTAAAAAAAAACTTACAATAAAAAGTGTATATATATTTTTTCACAACATCTTTTAATATGCTAATCATGTAATTATGCATTGAGCGAAAAATAATATATACACTCATTATATACA
>QANT01002314.1:0-23655 GCA_003254885.1 Purshia tridentata | reverse complement strand
CATCCCTTTTAAAACTCAAAAAAATAAAAAAATAAAAAAAATAAAAAAATAAAAAAAGAAAGGTCATCTTATTATTTGAATATGAAGTAACACAATCCCTTCTATTGAGGGATCCTCTAATTAATTTTATTTAAAGAATTATTTGTGGGGCCCAATACATATAATATTTTAATAATTCAAACCGTTTATTTTTTAAGTCTTTATTCAAAATTATCATTGCAAAAAATTACACAAATTAGAAACGATTAAGCTATCTAACTTTGATCGAATAAATAAACAAAAAAATATTTTTGATAAACACTTGAAGTGATGACTATTTAATCAAAAGGATAATATTTTTTGATTTAGCTAAATTTTTTTAAAGATGATCCTTCCATGAATACCTAAAATGTAGGCGGTTTTAATAATCAAATTAAAATGTGGAGTGAGTCTCACAAGAGATCCTTTAATTATCCTTAAATGTGAAATCTTTCAATAAAAGGGGCATGCATATATGTGAAGTAACATATGTATGAACAAATTATGTTCATATATATCAAACCTTGAAAATAATTTTGCTTAATTACCACCTTTAGCTACACCGAAGTATTATGACTACTTCATTCAATGTTATGAGTGAAATGGTGATAATTTGAAGAGGTGATGAAAGTACATTTTATGTTTCTTTTTTCTTTTATTAGAGAATAGGGGAAAAAAAATCATATAAAAGCTACAAAAATATCCAGATTAAAAAACAAAAACGTACAAAAATATCTGTAAAAAGGTTCCAAGAATCTTTCTGTTTTTGTCTTGATGATCACGTTAAATTAATAGTGTTGACATATGAAGACTCCATCCATCACGTGCTTTGTGTTCCGTATATTCAATGCAATTTGCATATGTTTACTAGTTAACCAACGACACATTAAAATGCCACCAAAGTTGGATATTGGATGTTATTTATATATAGCCTTGTGATTTGGTCTTCATGATCTGATAGAGACGCCACACCAACTGATTAGGATTAATGTAACCAGATCAACATCTGAGCTATTAATCCTATAAGTAATCAAATCTAACAACTAAAAAAGACCATCGTTCTCTTTAAGAAAAAAGACGGGCTGAATTTCAATGGTGCAGAAAAATATTTGAATGAATTGAAGTTTAAATGAGTTAAACTCAATCTAATTATCCAACTCGTATCTCAATTCAAATTGAGTAAATCGGGCTTTTTTTGGGATGACATCTGAACCACTAGCTATCAACTTGCATCCCTATCTACAAACCAAAATTTGCTGGAGGCCCCGGAATTCCTGGTACAAATGTGCCACTAGATTAGATATATACAAATTTTCTTTGAAAACAAAGCAACTTTTAGATAATATGTGACTGTAATACCACGTGATATGATGACTTAGTATTATTAATCTACGTAGATTATAACATATTTACGATTGCAATAGTATTTGTTTTAGTTAAAAAATTTTAAAAATTAATTATTAATACATCTTACAATTTAATGGATTTGATAATACTAGGTCATAATTTTACGCGATGTTACGTCCCACTCCATTATTTGTCGAGGAAAGGCAATAAGCCAATATATGTACGTCTACCCGAATCCTTCCATCTTATCTACAAAACGTCTTTAGCCTTCTCAAATATTCTCAAACCTCTCTCCTTCCCCATAATTCCCAGCAAAATTAATGGCTGCAGAAGAAGTACTTCTCAACCTCTTTGATTCCTTCTGGTTTGAACATGAAATTCTCAGCTTCAAATCCCCAGAAACAACCACAAGTCTCCAAGTGGACCAACCCCAAGAAGAAGAATTTCAAGGCCATGAAAATCAAATCCAAGAATCGCGAAATGGTCCTCCAAACTTCTCAAGCTTACCAACCATTAA
The DNA here is from genome assembly GCA_003254885.1 of Purshia tridentata. Lineage (NCBI taxonomy): Eukaryota > Viridiplantae > Streptophyta > Magnoliopsida > Rosales > Rosaceae > Purshia > Purshia tridentata. Next base: position 21,773 of record QANT01002314.1, on the reverse strand, counting down.
TGTAAGGTCTATGAGCGACCAGTTCTTGGCCAACAAAGCCATAAGCTGCAGCCTTTTCTCTGGTTCCAGCAGCTTCTCATCTTCGCACTCAGTCCTCAGCACCACACCAAAGCTGCAAACAATCCTCTCTGGAAAAGTCACAGAGTTCTCTAAACAAAGTGCGGTGAAGCAAGAAGAGGTTGGTTGGGTGCAGAAAAGAGCACTCAGAGAAAGAAAAAGAAGCAGCAGAGCAAACAGAGGAGGAAGCAGTAAGAGCTTGTCAGAGCTTGAGTTTGATGAGCTCAAAGGGTTTATGGACCTGGGTTTTGTGTTCACTGAGGAAGACAACAAGGATTCAGAATTGGTCTCCATACTTCCTGGCTTGCAGAGAATGGGATTAAGTAAGAGTGGGGATCAAGATGATGAAGCAGAGAATCAGAGGGTTAATACTGATGGAACTCATGACCATAATCATCATGTGGTTTCAAGGCCTTACCTGTCTGAGGCTTGGGATGTTTTGGATCAAAGAAATAAAGAAAAGCAATTGATGAATTGGAGAGTACCAGCTGATTTGGGTAAAGACATGAAGGTTCATCTCAGGTTCTGGGCTCATACAGTTGCATCTACTGTAAAATAACAACACTACAACTTAATTTTCTTTTTTTCTTTTTTTTGTTCCCATCTTGAGTTAGATTTTTTGGAGTTAATCCTGTTTAGGTTAATATAACTTTATGCCCTTGTATTGTAAAATTTGTATATAATGTGAATTGAGTAGGATACCCTCTTTTTTTGTGCTTAATGTTTCTTATTTTGTTTTTCTTTTAAATTTCACTAAGTACATTTTACTTGAAATTTAACTCTAGAATAGTGCTCCAGTTTTAATTGAGAAGTGTTTAAACTCCCACTAGTATTACTTGATAGGAGTCGAGCACTTCTTAAATGAGGTTCGAGCACTTGTTATTTTGTTAAGAGGAGCTCAAGTATTTCTCAAGTTTAAGAAAAAGTTAAAAGTCTTTAAATGTAACAAATTCTGATTAGTTTTTAAAATTTTCCTCTTTTTTCAACACTACTATTTGGGAATTTTGTTGTAAATGATGAAGGAATCATTTTTTCATAGACTGCGATAAATTGGAAATTAGTTTCTGACATCAAATCTATTTTTCACAAGTTTTTGTGCACATTTATACATCTAATATTGTGCAGGTATCAAGAGTTTGTTGTGTTCCTATATCATGTATTAGAATAATAATAAGAGGAATGCTATCTGCCTTCTCTATTTACTTTTTCCACCGACTTTCTTTTTTATTACACAATATATATTTATAATACGAACCGTTTATATTTTAAATGATTATTTGAAGATCATTTCTATAAAAAACTAACTAAATCAAAGAAAATAAGCAGAGTAATAAATTGAAATTAGTTTCTGACATCAAATCTATTTTTCACATGTGATTTGTGCACATTTATACATCTAATATTGTGCAGGTATCAAGAGTTTGTTATGTTCCTATATCATGTATTAGAATAATAATGAGAGGAATGCTATCCACCTTCTCTATTTACTTTTTTCAGGACTTTCTCTTTTATTACATAATATATATTTATAATACGAACCGTTTATATTTTAAATGATTATTTGAAGATAATCTCTATAAAAAACTAACTCAATCAAAGAAAATAAGCAGAGTAATAAATAAAAAGATTTAAAAGTGGGGTTGCAGAAACTCTCATTTTATGACATAGTGGAGGCTGCATCGCTTATAAGTTATAATTGGCTCACCACCTTCCTCGGGAAACAGATGCGCCATGGTAATGGGGTCTTTTTTATAGTGCCTTTGAAACCAATAATTTAGAAGAAATAACAAAATACTCCACAATATATATTGACTTGGTAGTCAACTTTGCCTTGACGATTAATACCTACTCTTAATTAGGTATTTAAAGAATTTTTTTTTAAAAAAAAGGTTAAAGTTTGCATACAGCTCTATCTATCATCGAGAGAGATATATAAGTTATATATATATTCGTTATATGTAAGTTTTTTCTTTCTATAATAATACAAACCATACAAATGTTTTACATATAAATAAATAATAAAATATGATTAGTTGAGATAGTATAAATAATTTTATTCTTACAATTATAGTTGAGTCAGTTAATTATCATAAAAAATTTGTGTGGTATATGATGTATTAAAGAGTTGACCAACTTAATGATTTAATTAAAGAGAAATTAGGATCCACCCCTTTAAAGTTTGTAACAACCAAAATTGGGCCAAAATTCGAGCTTTGCTTCAACATCTGTTGACTATTAAACTAAGTATAAAAGCTGCTGACCCTGTCTGACTTAGAATAACAACCTATCATTCTTGCACCAATTATGGAGAAATTATGAGATGCTGACAACGCACCACATGACATACCATTTGGGACATGTGAAACAACCACATTAGAATAAATAGCCAACTTCTTTTTTCTTTTTTCTTATAACTTCTATACACCATTTTATGGTTATTTGATAGCATCATCTATACTAAATATAAAGTTGTAAATCTGTGCACATTTTACATGATTACATACAGACTATGAATTAATTACTTACATTTGACTCTAAAAAATACAATTGGTGTTAAAGATAAATGGTCATTTTTCTTTGTTGGAGGTTTCCTCTGGAAGTTTATATGTGGGAGGCTTATCAACGCCCCTCCTTGAGTACTCTCGCCATCTTCGAGCCGCAGCAGCAGCTCTCCTTGCCCTTTCTTTTGCTTCCTCCTCTGCAAAAACAAATTTTAACCTTTTAACTTTGATTTCCATATAATATCTTAACACATGATATTAATGTCACACATTGAAGCATCAAACATCTTATACACCTGCTTATGTCACCATTTATAAGCATCTACCATAATTCTTTTGATGAGATATATAATCACAGTAAATTTGGAATTGATTTTAGTTTTATGTTCTGGGCCTGGGGCATGCCTCTTTAGAAAACATCTGTTTACATGAGGTGCAAGCTTTGCAAGCTTTTGACATAGAAGGACAGGACGGTATACAAGCATTGGGATGACAAAAAAAACGAAAAGTCTTAAGACTTTTATAATCAGGTTGCATTTCTAAGAATCAAGGCTAGTTGAGATCAAATTGAGGCATCAACAGTTTTATGACCAAAGGGAGGAACTCTTTGAGAGCAACTTGATTGCCCTTGTGAAGGAAGATAAACCAAAACATTCAAACCTCTATAGGGACTAGGTCTACTATGGAAGGAATGTAATTCTCAGGAGATTACGGAGTAAAATGGTGAGACATGAAGAAAGGGTGAATGAAACTCATCTAGAGTAAGTTCCATTATGCTTGTTCTGTAAAGTGATATTTCAAATATCAAGTATCATTGTTTCTATTGTTTTTTCTGTATTTTTTTTTTCTGAGGAAAAGTAAGGTTCCTTTATACCTGAATTTTGGTAGTCTTTGGGATTGCCCCAAATATTATCCCAGTATGATTCTGTGTTATCTGAATCCTTCTGCTTTGTCATCCTCATTTTAGCTTGTTCCTGCAATAGAACCCAGGTTTGTAAACTGTCATACCTAGTAATTAAATAGAAAGTAGATTGCAATATTTATAGCCAGCGATCAGAATTTTTCTGCCAACAGGAAAGAGCAGCATAGAAGTCGGCAATTTATGAAGATGGTTCTTTAGGTCAGAATATCAAAATATTCAACCCTTGGTTCATACAACTGACACACCCAGTATCACAGATTTATCATTACAGTCCACTTCTTTTTCCCTACTTCCACCCCTTGCCACCCCAATATGACTTTCCTTAAAAATCCTATCTATGGTGAAAAGCATTCATCAATTCTTGCATGTGGTTACAGATGCAAAACCCTGTCTTTTTTACTTCTCATACTTGCACTCTGGGAACTATATTACTTACCTGTTGCTTGGGTCAGTATGGCTTCATTAGTCTTATCGTCTTTTAGCAACAGTAAAAGAGTATGTTTTCCATAATATTTGGGGAGTGGCCGAGATTACATAACATCTTGTCAATCTGTAATATACATCTAGTGCTCATAAGTATCAGGTTTGTAAATGATTTTAATTCCATATATGCAACCATGATAAAGATAACAAATTTGGTGTTGAAAAAGGTGAAGAATTTACAAGGCTGTAATAAAAGGTGCCTTGGAGTAAATCATGGGTTTCAAAAGTATGTGATAGGTTTGAAGTCTTCTAGCTCAATATCTTCAGGAAAAATGTTAAATTTAATAAAAAAATGGTGAGTTTTAAGTGGGTTGAATTATTCCAATTAATTATTTATCATTGTATCACATGTTGACAAGACTAAACTTTCATATTTTAACTGCCATAGGCAGAATCCCAAAAGCAAAAATTTAGTCATGTTGACATTTGAAATTTTCATCACTTCATGTGGCTTGACAATGAAAGTCATGAAAAGGAAAGTATTTACAGAAAAGAAAAAACAGTAATACACAGCAAAATAATTCACAAAGCATTAGATTAGTTGAAGGTGAAAATAATGAGTTCCTACCAAGACTTTTGATTGCCTCTTTTGCCATCGAGAGCTTGCCTGCCAGACATTAATAAGCAATTAAAACTGCTAAGCCAGTTATAATGAGAATAAAGATAGGCTTTCATAATATTCGTCCTAAAGATCTCCTAAGCAGATGACTTTGAGAACCAAGAGTAAAAAATGATGATAACTACAACAAAAATAATAAAATAAATTACTAACAAAACATTTCCACATCTAATCTCCAAATAGCCTCTTTTACATCCGAACTGTTTCAAGAGCTACAAGTAATAAACTTCCACATTTTATTTCATTTGATCAGTCTTTTAAAAAAATGCAACAGATAATGAAGCAAGTGACTATGAAGATGGCTTCAAGTCATCAAGTGAATATTGATAAATTGATATTACAGATAATTAAAAAGCAAAAGTAACATACCATTCTGAAAACATCCGCTGATGCTGATCCCATACCTGCAAGCATCAGTGCAACCTGACCATTCACAAAACACTTTTAGCCACTGAAATGAAATGACAAATGAAGCAAAAAGCATACAATGTAGTTCTCTTGGTTTAAGAAGGTTTAGAAAGTTAGATATACTTAGAATTGATTAGACATAGATAAGTTACAATCAAGGAGATAAAACTGTTCACGAGTAGAGCATTTTGAAATGGTGACATAAGATTAGAAGGTGTAGATCAGAATAAAACTTCAATGAAAATATAATTATACTGATTGTTTGACTTACATTTACTCTTTCTACTCTGCGCATTTCATCTTCCAGCAATGATACTTGTGCAGCAGAAGTCCAATGGATGCAATCAACAGGGCTGAACCAAAGAAGATTTTGTCAACCAACAGTTAGGAACCCATTAATCCAGCAATTTCTGGACATCCGATACTATAATCAATAATTATCTTGATACATGATACTTTTAAACCTCAAGTTTCTGACAGCAGTACAAACATGCATGAAAGCCTAGGAATTAAAGCCATGGATAATCTGAAGAGTTATAGATTTGATTGATTGTTAGAAAATGGAAAACTCTAAATAGCTAATGAAAGACTTTTCCAACAAGTCTGAAGACAAATGTTTACTTGTTAGAACACTTTTTGAGCACTTGCAGCTATATTGGGAAATGGACATAATAAAGCTGCAAGCCTGCAACATTTAGCTTCACACAAGAATTAAGAGTAAATTAAAGCTCTTCGGCGAAGTGAAATTATTTATCATTCAAATTGGAAGTGCATCCTGTTCTCTACCCATTTAGAATACAAGCATACCATGGACATTACCTGATCCTAATATTGATATGTGGTTTAGGGTTATTCTCCTAATGCCACATTGACTATCTGTTTTATAGACCTTGAACAAATGCCAGTAAAGCTAGAAATTATAACAGCATATTAAATTTAAAGAAACAATAGACAAGAATGAAAGTGGGATTTGACAGTTGTTATCACAAATGTTCATTATATTAGCAAGACCCATGAAACAGGACCTACCAACTATCAATTGCTTGTTGAACTAAATCTGGGTTTCCACACTGATTGTAAACTCTGGCTCTTCCAAAGTCTTCCTCGATTCCAAAAACATCTGGGGCCACATTGGCACAGTTTTTGCAGCCTGCAAAAATAAAAAATAAAGAAGATACTTTATAGAGGTCCTACCAACATCAGTACTCAAAGATTGCGAGTTCATTCAGCTCCTTTGTCATAGTGGGCAGCATGTCTTTGGCTAGAACATTCATTTTCCAGATAGAACTAATGCTCAAAAAAGTATGATCCAATATAGTTAGACATGGAATAGCATCTTAGTATCTTAACTTTAGGCTTACCTATGCAGCTAAACTCATCAACAAAAGCATGATCCTTTGTTGCAGAGTCATCCACGAAAGGATTGATTGCTGTCAGTGCATAACCATGAATTTCATCGTAAACCATGCGCTGCACAGGGTCACTGAGCACCTGCACTGCAATCTTTTAATTCTAGTGAAAGCACACAAAATATCCAAATTATAATTGCTTCCAAGCTCAAAGCATTCCAGTTCAAACGGGGAACCCACCTCGTAGACCTCATTAATGAACATACAGAAATTTGTGGTATCCGAATCATCACCACTCAAGTCCGGATGGCAAGCTTTCATACAATTATAATAGGCTTTTTTTATTTGTGCTGGTGTGGCATCTGGAAGCTAGTAACATAGACCAACCAATGATCAGAAATCATTACATATCAAATCTAAGCATTGCACAAGAACAAACCTCAAGGCAACCATTATAATCATAAGAAAGTAAGTTTGCCCGTAAAGATTGAACTAATACAGTAATACAACAAATGGCCATTCATAAACTAATTTAAACAGACATACAAGCCTGTCTTACTATAACATTTTGCATATTATAGTTATTAAAAAAATAAATAAAGAAAAGCCAGATCAAATAAAAAGCAGTACCAATCCCAAGACCGAGTAATAATCATCAGCCATAGCCCCAGTTGAAGCTGAGTCCTCGGTTGCCACTCTGACCCTGCCACAGCCTCTTCGCCTCCCACCATGACCCATCAAAGTCAAACTGCTGCTGGTCTTGGCTAACATCCGCCATGGGCTTCTTGGGCACCCATTCGGTAATGGGTTTTGGAATTTGAGAGCTTCAGTGAACACAGGGGACAGTAACTGAGCCATTGGACATGAAACTCAGCGTTGCTTTGGGCTAGTATGGTACAGAGGAAAAGGAGCCGAGAGTCAAAAGCACAATGAAATCAAATAAAATAAAAGTCAGATTGTTTTGGGTGATAAATGGAATTTTGAGGTGGGAGAAATTTTGGCGTGGAAGAGAGTGGTGCTGACATGGCAGTTTCAGAGCCAAATGTTTTCCTAGAATCTGGAGAGAGCGGCAAAGTACGTCTTAGCATACATGTGCCACGTGTTGTCCTCGTGAATAATTGTTCCTTCACGGCTCGAGCAAGCAACTGGATTTTTGTCAACAGTCCACGTTCCACACTCGGATTCTTCTTTAGTAGTTCAACAAGAAAACTATAGGTGGAAAATAACAAAGGAATAATAACTTATTTAGTCTTGTATTAAATTTTGTTGTTTATAATGTTTTTAAAGGTTTATTATTGTTTGTTAGTGTCCAATGATGTTTAAGATTTTAGGTTTAGTGACTTTTGTTGTTAGTTATCCAAATGGTTTTATAGAAAAGGTTTTATGACTAAGGGACTCGATGATTTCCAGTTTATAAGAGTTGAAGGTTTATAATGTTTTTTTCTTTTTTGTAGGTTTATAAAAGTTTGTTAGTGTCCGTTCTTTAGTTAAGAATATATATATATATATATATGAGTATTTCTATGACATGCTGTCATTTTAAAGTTATATTTTATATTTTAGGATATGAAATTATTGTTCAAAAACTTAAGAGTTAAATTTAAATTCTAATCGAGGAATGTAAAGTCAAATCATTAGAGTTAAAACCAAGGAATATGTTTTAAAAGTAAATGTTTATAAACCCCCAATTCAGAGCTAAGTTCTCTTAAAACTTTTACCCTAAATTAAAATATCTCAAAACCTCTTATTATAAACTTAAAATCGTCCAAAACCCCATAGTCAATTATACCCAACTAGCTTTGACCCCCTTTTTTTTTCAATATCCCAAATATACCCATTATTATCAACTACCAACTAGTTATACAAAAATTAAAATCAGGTTTCTCTTTCTCCCTCTCTCTCTCTCATCTAGTTTTTCTCTTCCCTAGCTCAATTGCCAGCGCGTGCTCCATAGTCTGACAACGGTTGTCGACGAGACTAGTCCCAATCTTCTCCCTCTTCCTCTGCCTGCCCTCCACTTGTCGTGAAACCACACGTCGATGCTAGATTGAGTATAGGCAGAGCTAAGTTCCCTTGCCAACGATCCGTCGATTTCGATGAGGACAAGCTACCAGACCACTAGGGACGGCTTCTTCTTGTCATCCCAAGTCTATTGGAGTCATCACAAGTCTCGTTCAACGCCAATGCACTACCCATTTCGAATGAGAGAAGCCCCAGGTTGTGGCGAGGGCGAGGAGGGCGTTGAGGATGAACATGACAGTGACGATTGTTCTTGTTTTAATTAGACTGTCTTGTTGCTAAGCTGTAGCATTGTTTCCCATAAGTTTTAATAGACTCATTGAGGCAGTTTTCTCCCTTATTTTTTCACTGCATTTCCTGTTAGCCCCAAAAGATTATGGTTAGGGATATTAACTATTCATGTTTCATGGTGTTAGCCCCCATCAGTTAATAATGTTCGAATTGTTGGAGATGTTGTTGAAGGTAGTACCATCAGAGGAGTTAGTGATTACTTTGGAGGAAGAGAGGGCCCCAGCAAGTTTGAATGGTTATGTGAACATAGGGACGCTGGGTTAGTATACTCATACATTGTCATGCTTTAACATAAGACAATATGCTTTCCTAGTTGGTTTTTTGGTGTTCATTTCTCAATGATGAAGTTCATCATAATTCTGTTCACCCAAAAAAAAAAAAGTTCATCATAATTTTGTTCCCTAGATCCTTTTTCAATTTTGAGCTCTTTTTTTCTTTTGTCCTGAGTTTTTTTAGTGAAACTGTGTAATTGTTTTTTTAATGAAGGTATAACTTCTGTTTAGCGAAAGTTTAGTTAAGGTGTATCTGTTTTTTTTATGCACCTGCAAGTTTTTTTTCTTATTGAAAAATAATGGTGTAATTATTTGTAATTATTTTTTAGTGTAACTATATTTTTGAAATTCAGTTTCAATATAATTGGTTTTTTAAGATTCATTTTAATTTCAGAATACAGTTACACAGTAATTTAAAGATACAATTACACAATATTTTAAAAATATAGTTACATTGCGCATTAGTGCACGCGTCAGCACGCGCATCAGCGTGCGCATCAGAGGGGTAAATAAGGTATTATAAGTCTTAGGGGGTTTTGAGAAAGTTTCTAAATAAGAGGAGACTTGAGAAAAGTTTTCTTGTGATTAGGGGATTTAAAAAAGTTACTGATGTTTTAATTGATAATTCATATACTAAATAATAAAATTAGGCCAAATTTAAGATCAAATGGGGAAACAAAAGACCATAAAACATATGAGAATTTCTAATAGTGTAGGTAAATACACCATTTTAGTATATCAACATTAAATAATTGTGATTGCGATCACAAATAAGTCATATAAGGGTTTAAGATTTAGGAGCTAGAGATTAGAACCCAAAAGTGATGAAAATAAACTCTCACAAACAAAATCCAAACATTAAAGATACAACCAAAGAACTAAATTGCAAAAGTGAATGAGTTACACTAGTGACTCTAGTTTTAATATTAACGTCTATAATGGTTTATAGATTTAAGGGGGTGTAATCAATCTGGATTTTAATAGATTTTGATAGATTTCAAAAGAATTATAAATTTATCTAGATTTTATGGATTCTATGGAGTTTTATGGAATTTTATATAATCCATCAAAATCCAAAAGGAATAGGTTAGAATTCCTGTTGCTTTTGTTTTATGTTTAAAATCCATCAAAATCTATCACTTAAATGAAATTCTTTAAAATCAATGAGAGATTGAATATACTTAGATTTCAATGGAATTCTTAAAATTTTGAATTGAATACACTTAGATTTCTATGGAATATTTAAAATTCTGAATTAAATACATCTAGATTTCCATGAATTTTTAAATTATTTTAAAATCTATTAAAATCTCAATTGAGTACATTTCCTTTAGTAATCTAGCTTCGTATGAAATTTTTGGAATTTATTTAATAATATTTAAAATATAAATATAATTTAATAAATAAAAAAGTTAGGACTTATAGTGGGAGAAAAATGAGGGTGACCGATTTAAAAAGTAAAAATTTATAAAATTGTTACTTTAGTTGTGTACTGTAAAGACTGTAAAGCTCGGGTTGCCCAACAAAAAACACACAAAAAAAGTCTAGGTCGAAAGGGAAAAACCTTCAGCTACAGTGTGAGGGTTAGAACTTAGAAAGCCATTTCTAGGGTTAGGGTTTTAGTGGAAAACAAAGAAGAAGAAGAAGAAAGTGTTCGCAATGAATCCCTACGGAATACAATCAATGCTGAAGGAGGGGCACAAGCACCTCTCCGGTTTGGACGAAGCAGTGGTCAAGAACATCGATGCCTGCAAGCAACTCTCTACCATCACTCGCACTTCTCTGGGTCCCAATGGTATCGTTATTCCTACTCTAGAACTCACAGCTTTTGTAAATTAGATGGATCAGATTTCTTTAACAAGCAAAACCCATTTGCAAGTAGTAGTTACTCTATTTCTTAATTGTTTGTTGTTTACTCACTACTCAGGTATGAATAAGATGGTAATCAATCACTTAGACAAGCTGTTTGTCACAAATGATGCTGGCACCATTGTAAATGAGCTTGAGGTTCAGCATCCTGCTGCCAAGCTTTTGGTTTTGGCAGCCAAGGCTCAACAGGAGGAGATTGGTGATGGGGCTAATTTGACCATTTCTTTTGCTGGGGAGCTTCTGCAAAATGCAGAGGAGCTTATTCGGATGGGTCTGCACCCAAGTGAGATCATTAGTGGATACACTAAAGCCATTAAAAAGGTTTGTTAATGCTTTGCTCACTGGTTTTGGTTTTTAAAAGTTCTGGGTTTTGATTTTTGTTCTCTGTTTTTTGGGATATTTCAGACTATTGAAATCTTAGAAGAACTGGTGGAGGAAGGATCTGAAAATATGGATGTCCGCAATAAAGAACAAGTGGTTGCTAGAATGAGAGGAGCGGTTGCCAGCAAGCAATTCGGACAAGAAGATATCTTATCCTCACTTGTTGCAGATGTAATTATTACTTGCATATCCTTATTTATTGATTAATTTCTATTACAGCTATTTCGCTATTTTCAGGAAAAGAAAAGAAGAGTATGTCACTCTTTTTAAGCGGGATCTGAATGTAGCTCTTTTTTATTGGACAATATAGGCATGTATACAAGTATGCCCCAAGAACCCAGCAAACTTTAATGTGGATAATGTACGTGTTGCAAAAATCACGGGAGGGGGTTTGCATAATTGTTCAGTAGTTCGAGGTATGGTGTTGAAAACTGATGCTGTGGGGAGTATAAAGCAGATGGAGAAAGCCAAGGTAAGCACCCTTTTACATATACGTATTTAACTTTTGCATAACATATGTGTACCATTAAATGAAGTCTTGTGTTTGCTCATTCTCTGTTATAAACTTTGACATATTTAGAATGACTACTTTGAGTTGTCCTTTTAGCACCATTTCATAAGTATTCATGATTCTTTAGCTTTAGCTTTTATAAATGCACAGATGATTGGTTCCTGTTGGTATTTTAACTTGTAAGGATAGTTGATTGTGCATCTCATTTCAAGTTGAAGTAACCTGTAACTACTGGAGGCAAAATTACGTTATTGCAACTTGCAGCATGGATATCGTGTGTATGGAAAAGGAAATCCAATGATTTTAACATGAATCTGAGCATGGTTATCATGCTTTTCTACTACCTTCAACTGTCATTAAGGTGGTTTGTGATTGAAAATGTCAGCAGTCCTAATTCAATTGCTGTTTGTAGTAGATAGTGTGATGTAATGATATTTCAGACAAATCTATGAAAATGGTAGATCTGTTGAGGGAAAGTAGTGGCATCAATACCACATACTAGTATATCATTGTTTTTTTCAATGACTATGACGTCATTCACTTCTGCTCTCATGATCTTAAATTGCGGAACCTTCAAAACGATAATTTTAGACATATAAACTTCAACAATATGCTGCGCTCTAAGCATGCAGCAGTCTTCTTGTCATGACATGTGCTCAAAGTGTGCAGCAGTCTTCTTCATCAATTTTGTGATTTGTGCTTTAGGGATTGTACATATGTCTTTTAAGTGTGTTTTTAATTGTTTCATCTCTACATTGTGAATTATAAAACTAGATTGGGTTTGCTGAGCTACAATTGTTAATAATATGTTTCTCTGTGTGTGTGTGTGTGTGTTTTTTGTGTTTTTGTTTTTTTTTTTTTGTTTTGAACTGTTAATTTGAATAATATTGACTAACTCTGTAGTCTTGTGGTGTTATTTAACTTTCAAATATTCTTCTATTGTAGTTTATAGTTCTCTATACATGGTCATACCTGTTTTTGTTGCGTGATCCAATTGTGATATTTTATTATAAAATCTCTTACCTTTTTATGTGTTTGAAAGGTTCAGGTTTCTCAGATTGTATCTTCTGTTATACCATTTCAGGTTGCTGTGTTTGTTGGTGGTGTTGATACCTCTGCAACTGAGACCAAAGGAACTGTCCTAATTCATACTGCTAATCAGGTATTTATCAAGGATGGAGATTTCTGGATTGCAGTTATTTTTTCAGAGAACTCTTTTATGTTGTGTATGTATCAGGAGAATAATCACGCTTAATTAGTGGTCGCTACCTCTCCCTCTTATTTCTGTTTTCTGTGTGTGCTCTTGAAAATTTAGGTTTTATGTATTTGATCTGTCATTGAAGGGCTTCTGGTTGATCTGTCATTGTGTGTGTGTGTGATATAACATTGCAAAGTTAGGTTTTATGTGGTTGATCTGTCATTGAATATGGCTTCTAAGGATTTTCTTGGCCATCTTGTAGCTAGAAAATTATGCAAAAACTGAAGAGGCTAAAGTTGAGGAGCTCATCAAAGCGGTTGCAGATTCAGGTGCCAAGGTAATTGTCAGTGGAGCAGCAGTTGGAGAGATGGCACTACATTTCTGTGAGCGTTACAGGTAAGTGTCAATCTAATGTCTTGCTTTATTTTTTATTTTAACCCTTGTTGCAATAATGCATGTGTATATGCTCTAATGCTGTACTTGTAGGATAAATTGATACTTGTGACCTTAGATTGGCACTTAAATGTGTAATACCCATGTAAAGTTATATATATCTCTTTAGAGATTGTTGAGCTATTTTAGTGTTTTAATTTTTGAGTTCTTCCTTGCAGGCTCATGGTCCTGAAAATCAGTTCAAAATTTGAATTGAGACGATTTTGCCGTACAACTGGAGCTGTTGCTATGGTAATTGTACTAGAATTTCTTACAATGCAAGAGAACCTTATTGAATGCTTCTTAATGCACTTTTTATTTTTGCAACAGTTGAAGCTTAGCCAGCCTAACCCAGATGATCTGGGATATGTTGACTCTGTGTCGGTTGAGGAAATTGCTGGTGTTAGGGTATGTTGAAAGACCTATCCTTAGACATACTATTTTGTCTATTTTTATTCTTTGCTCATTTGTTTTTTTCTCTTTAGTGTTATTATGTCTAATGATTTTTTATGCAGGTCACTGTTGTGAAGAACGAAGAAGGTGGTAACTCTCTATCCACTGTGGTTCTACGAGCAAGTACTGATAGTATATTAGATGACCTTGAAAGAGCAGTTGATGATGGGGTAAACACTTACAAGGTAATTTATGTGGACCATTCGGAATTTAGTATGTTCTTGTTGGGCTGGTTTTGTTTTTTGTCTGAAATCATTAGTAGCATATGGTTCTCTGGAACTTTTGAGATAATTGTTTTTTCAGGTGTCCAAACCATTGACACTAATAACCTTGCTTGACTATTGCATTTTATATCAGGCTATGTGCAGGGATAGTCGTATTGTTCCTGGAGCTGCAGCTACTGAAATTGAGTTAGCTAGAAGAGTGAAGGAATTCTCTTTTAAAGAAACCGGGTAAATTGTCACTGCTTTTGAATTTATTTATTTTTAAGTGTTTTACATAATGCATATTGATATGCCTAACATTCAGCACTCTTAGAGCTTTCTGGTTGATTTATGGGGTGGGAATAGCCTTGTAAGATCTTGTGTAATAGAGTGAAGTCATACCCATATAAGAAATTTTATTGAAACCATGGGGCGCAATACAAGATGTATACAACTTTAAAATGGTATCCCAATTAACATCTCAGAACTTCGAGTAATACCTTAAAAGAAGTATCATGGATATTACAAACTAACTAGAGAGTATCACCAGTTACATTTTTAAATAAACTTAAGTATACGTAAAGGAACAATTGCCTAGCGCCAAAAAAAAAAATATATTTATATATATATAATCAAGAAGAAAGGAAGAAACAGATATATCATGGATGTTCTTGTCTGAAAAAGTTGTGGTTGAGATAGGTAGTTCTAAATAGCGTGAATTTTGATATCAATCATTTAGAGTTCCTTTAGATTGATCTGGAACATTGGCTTTCATAATGTGCCTGCAATGTTGTCCCTGAAAGCATAAAGTAAAATGCGTAGATCTACGCCATTGGAACTTTATTTTTTAATTTTTTGTCCAGTCATGGGTCTCTATTGGCATTCGTGAATTAACCTACTAAAGAAATAATGGTGTTGCAGATTGGATCAGTATGCTATAGCAAAATTTGCAGAAAGTTTTGAGTTTGTGCCTAAAACACTGGCTGATAATGCTGGGCTTAATGCAATGGAGATCATATCTTCTCTATATGCTGAACATGCATCAGGAAATACCAAAGTCGGCATTGACTTGGAGGAAGGCCTTTGCAAAGATGTTTCAACCTTAAATGTTTGGGACCTCTACATAACTAAGTAAGCTTTTCTCTGTCTTGTAACAGTTGAGGCTCTTATGTCAAGTTTTCATTACGTTGTTCCTAGAACTGTGATGCTTGATACAATATTGGTTCTAAAACGAGTCTAAAATTTGCTTGTAATAATCGTATGCCTTTTCTAATGGTTTTGATAGCCAATTAATCCTTTGTGTTGATTTTATGTACCAAACCCTAAATTAGCTTTTTGGGGTATTGTGGTGAGCTTTGAAGTTTCAATATGGCTAACAGGGCATAATAGGCCCTGTTATTTTTAATGTTTGGCTCGAGATTTTGTGGTATGATACAATTTTGTGCCAAAAGCCTTTACCTCCAGGTCCCAGTTATTCAATTAGTTGACCTTCATTTTATTCCATTTTCATGAATGGCTGTAGCCACGTATCCATTTGAAAGCTTTCTCTATCTTTATTTATCAATAAATTGCTGGTTTCTTGAGGTAACAGAGTGACAAACTTTTTTATAATCCTCCATCAAATAATGTGGATGGGTTCTAGGATTTGTAGTATTTTGGAATTAGTGAAGACTCATTAGGTTAACTGATGATAATTCCTTGAAATGATATCAAATTCATTGGAAATTTTGTCAGTTGTAGATAGTTATTTTTCATTGATTTATTGGAATCATTTTTTGTTTTTAGTGCCAAAACGTTGTTTCATATGAATCTTTTTCTTGGGCTGTTTCTTACAGGTTCTTTGCCCTCAAGTATGCTGCAGATGCTGCCTGCACTGTTCTTCGAGTAGATCAAGTAAGTAACTAGTAATTACTAGTCAATGGTTTTCCTAGTTTTGGAGTACCCAACTTTGGTGTGAACTTTGTTCTTTGTCCCTAATTGCATCATTCCCCCCATCTGGTTTGAAAAATGGGTTGAGGAGTTATGGTGGATTAGTTGTCTATTTGTTTTTTTTATTGTTATGTTTCTTTTCTCCCACAATTTTTCTTTGTCTTTGAGCACCTATAAAGTATTTCTTTAAAGTTTCTTTTAGGAAATGTAGGATTTATGTAATAAAATATGGCATCATTGCAGAAGGTTTGAAATTTTATATAAAAAATTTGTATGCTTGGTTGATAGGTATGAGTTCTGATTTGCCAATATTGATGTAGGGATTAGGCTTTAGCGGTAGCTCTTAGTGCAAGGATTTTTATTATTAATAGAACTGTGAGGGGCATTATTTTTTAAAATGTGTGAGAAAGGGTGTATTTAGAGCTTTCAAAGGTATTCCTAATATATCATCTGTTAGGGATGCTCATATAATCACAATAGAGTGCCGTATAAATCGGGGTTTGCTTTTCAAACTCTTTAATAAAACTAAAGTTTACAGCATACATAAAAGTAAGTTTACAAGCATATGTGATGTTGATTATCATTATTTCTTTTCTTTTCTTTCATAAAGAAGTTTGTTGACAATGCTATGACTATGTTGCAGATTATATTGGCAAAACCAGCAGGTGGCCCAAACCCAAGGAGTGCTCAGCCTGCAGGGGGGGATGAGGACTAATTTTTGTTTGTGTGCACCAACTGACTATCTTGCTTGTATTGTTCTAAGTTAGGTGGCTTTTGTTTTCTTCAGATACGGAAAAGGCATGTTTTAGTAGCAATTTTGTAACAAATTGAATGTTGAAAATTACAAAGTTACAATTTTTGGTTGTCAGTTGAAGATCTAAATACACAGAAATTGTAACCTACATCGAGTGGAGTTTGTTTAGGCTATATGACAATTTGAAGGAGAGGTGAAAACAGTGGTTAAGAAACCTTATCCCTTTTTGTTTACTCTGCAATATTATTATATGAATAATCAATTGCTTAAGGGTTTCTTTTGATTAAATTATAGTTTTGGTTCTTAAAGTATAGTTTTTGGTTAAAAATAAATAAAAATTTATCAAGGCTACAATAGCCATATTATTCATTAGTAATTTCCAAAGAAAGTACATGATGGAGGCAAGAATGAAGCCAGAGAGGCCCTTCTTTCTTCCATCCAAATTCATGGATTTGCACAACTCAACCCATATTTTGCTAATTGATCCTTATAGTTTAGGTTTGATTGCACTTTTAATCTTTGTAGTTATAATATGGATTTTTGTAGTTTGTTGAAGTTCTTAACATAATCTAGGTTGATATTTGTCTCATTAGTTGATGACAGTATGAAATTAGGGCAAAAATTGACGTTTGGGTTAAATTTGGATTACAATGAAAAGGTTAGTGAAGTAAAGGGAAAAATTGTTTGAAATTAGTATTACATTAACTAAAGTGGAATCTGAGTCAAAGCACGCTTTTGTGTCTCCAGATTTTCAGGTGTGGATAGAAGGTCTTGATTGGTTATCGTTTGAATTACAGTAAATGTACTGCAGTTTTAACTATCTAAATAAACTAATAAAGCCTCTTTATTACAAAAAAATAAAAGTGGAATCTGAGTAATAAACTAGGAGCAGTTTTCCTAAGGAAGAGTAATATACATTCAAACATATGATACAAGATTCAGTAGAAGAAAATAGGGTTTTGATACTCTCTTGGACCTGCTTGGTTTTGTTGAAGTGTAGTATTTTCCATCCTATCTTGTGTGTGTTTATTTCTTGTACTGTTTTATGTTTTATTGTGTACAAATAGCATTACTTGGAAAGACTTCAAACATTGATTTCTTAATAAAATGAAGGTTTAAAAGCCATTTTTTCCCCTCAATATGACATGAATATTAAATTGGCCCCACAATTAAAAATTTGATTAATTGAGCCATCAAACTTTTAGGATAGGATAATTTCTATTCAAAAGATGTCTTGTGTCATTCGAATCGACAATTTATGTTCAAGCCTTATAATTACATAGGTATTGTGGCTTTGTTCCCAATTTACTCCCAATTCAACCAAATTGTATTAATTTCAGTGCCCTAGATTTCGAGAAAGGGGATGAGTCTTAATAATGTCAAACTGCATCTGACCTATTTAAAGTTTTAAGTGTGAATTGTCCATTTTGTTTTTATGAAATTTTTTTAACGAAAATTAGTTCACATTTTTAATAATTTACTCCCAATTCAACCAAATTGTATTAATTTTAGTGCCCTAGATTTCGAGAAAGGGGATGAGTTTTAATAATGTCAAACTGCATCGGACCTATTTAAAATTTTAAGTGTGAATTGTCCATTTTGTTTTTATGAAATTTTTTGAACGAAAATTAGTTCACATTTTTAAAAGTTTAATGGCTTAATAAACCAAAAGTTTATTTATGGAGTAATTTGACTCACAAGCCATAGTTAAGGGGACAAAATGTCCATTAAACCTAAGATAAAAACAAATATGATCAAACTTGAATTTGTAAAAATCGCTTTACATAAAAAAGAACATTGGACTTAATGGCGGGACCAACACGGTGCGTTTAAGTGTTTATACCGCTTAAAAGTGACGACTCTCGGTCTGAGACACAGGAATCCTTCCTTGTCGGTAAAAAGAGCAGAGCAGGTGCCACCTGTCTGGTGTCTGCCTTGATCCCAAAAACCCCAACCAAAACTCTGAAGCTCCTTCCCCTCAACACACTCTCAACCCCCAATGTCAAGCCCACGCGCCACCGATGGCGATGGCGGCGATGCCAAAGACAACTCCGTGGCCAAGACTGCCGGCTTCGTGGTCCTCTCGGGCATCGCCATGAGCATTCTCAAAAGCTTAAACCCTTTTAACAAAAACAGAAATGAAGAAGCTCCGCCACTCACTGCGTCAACTCCGCCCACTCAGCTTCCACCGCAGCCTCTCCCTCCCCAACAACCCGTTGTCGAGGAACCACACCCTCCTCTGCCAGTACATCACTTCTTCACCCTCTCTTTTTGTGTTGTGTGTGTGTGGAAGCTTTAATTTGATGTTTTGCTCTTACCCATTTCTCTGTTGCTTTTGGGATTTGTTTGATGACATTCATTGCTTGCATTGTTGAATTTTAATTGTTGTTTGAGTGACCTTTCATCTGCATTTTGGGAAAAAAAAAAAAAAACCCCATATTACTTGGATTTTAAATTTGTTTGATTAGAGGTACCACTACTTGCTCATTGCTTGCTTTACTATCATTTCTTTGGTCTCTCTTATTTTGCGTGTAAAAGTTTGAATTTGAGGTTTTTTAATCAACCATTTCTGAGTTTGCTTTGGGATTTGTTTGATGACATTCATTGCCTGCATTGTTGGATTTTAGTTGTTCGAGTGACCTTTCATCTGCGTTCTGGATTGGTGTTTATATTTTGGAAAAAACCCCATTACTCAGATAGTCAGATTTTAAATTTGTTTGATACATTGGTCATTAGAGGTACCACTACTTGATCATTGCTTGCGCACTTGTTTAATTTTATTTTGGAGAAAGCCATGGCTGTAAACTCTTTTGAATTTGCTGGGTATTCTGTAAAAGCCTGTTAATTTGATTTGTGGATATTATTGTAGAAAACCATTACCAGCATGGACCAAAATGTGCCAGACACACCAAAACTGTCGCATAAAACAATAGAGATTGTGAAAGGAGATACTCTTTGGGGACTCTCTAGAAGACATGGGGTAAACTTTTATCTTCTCTTTAATTATTTTGTTCTTACACAGATACGTGAATGTTTACATTTTCTTAGTGCAAAATTGCATGAATTGAATTCCTTCTCAGTTTATGGTTTTAAACCATATAGTTTTTAAGAAATATGTTGAATAGATAATAGAAACACGTCTAACTTGCACCCTTAGAAACTGTTTGAAATAAATCATATATACTGCCACATTTTCCAGAGACTTCCAAATACGTAATTTGCATCTTGATGACTACATTTCTGTAAAGTTCTTCCCCTGTTGTCCGGGAAGTCTAGGAATTGTCATGACCTGCAATAAAGTGCCTGTTATTCTCGTTCGACTAAGCTTGATGCAACTACTTGGCTTAACAGAGTTGAAAGTTTACATGGTTACCAGAACAGTATAATGCTTGTCTTTGGTTTATTTTCATTCTAAAATGCTTGAGAGCAGCCACTTAAGGGAAATACGATAGTTAAGAGTCTCAATTTAGATGTCTCTTGCCAATGATCTATTTCATGGAAACAATGATGATATGGCTTATTATACTTGAAGGAACTGAGGGTGAGAATCCATTTATGGTGGACATCTAATCATATTTGCATTCCCATGTGTCTGTTATTTTCTTAAGAAACATTTAACCATGAAATTTTACCACTGATACAGAATGGTGCTATGATTTATTTTTTCCTTTGGTAGTCGTGTGTCTGCTTTTAATTTAACATATTTGTATTTTTGGTACACGTCCTAGGTATCCATTGATGCGATCAAAGAGGCTAATGGTCTTTCAGGGGATACCATCTACGCAGGCAAGAAGCTTATCATTCCATGAAAACTGTGTGTCATGGGAACATTCAACATGTATTATGTTAAAAACTGATTTTTAGAAGTGTTATGGAGAAGTAGTTTTGGTTGCATGGATCCCTACGAGGAACCCTCCGCCTCTTCCATCTCTCACTTAAAAGCCAAGAGCAAGTAGGTATCGTCCAGTCTTATAGTTTGGACATTTCAAAAAGAATGAAGATAATTCTCTTTTCGTCTGTTTGTAGGGTTCTTACTTTCTTGATTTTGTATGGGGCTTACGGGAGTTGTAAACAGTTTTCAATTATCTAGTTTTATTCAAGGAATTAAATTTCGAAAATTTTTCGAAATTTCTCTGAAATGTTTTTTATTGGAGATCTCGAATATTATTAAATTGAAATTATTCAAATTTTATTAAAAGTTTCAATTGTTTTAGTCTAAATTTTACCGAAACCAAAATTTTTTCGAAATTTTTATTGAAATTTTCATAATTTTGAGCTCTCGAAATTTTAATTTAATTCTTTGGTTTTATCAAATATTTTTAGACTTTAATTTTTGATCCTTTTAAATGCCTGAATTTCTTCGACCAAATATAAAAAGCCTGATTTGGTTTATTTTTTAATTTTGCTGACCCAATAAAAAAAAAGAAAAAATAAAATTTAGTTGGCTTTGTTTATTTCGTTGTCATGAAATTGAATATGTCAACGTAAATACTTTGCCATAAGTTCCAAGGTGTTAAATTTCGAAATTTTCGGCGAAATTTCGCCGAAAATTTCGTTTTTTGGGGTATGGAAATTTTAACACCAACCTATTAATTTTTCACCGAAATTTCGCCGAAATTTCGGCAAAATTTCGGCCACTATTCACACCTCAGTAAAAAATCCAAATTGATGGCTTTTTGGTTGGTTGTTGAGGCAGGGGAAGGCTACCATGAGGTCTAGCTCGATAAGAGGAAGAGATCTTGGGTGGTTTGGGGTCTCGTCGTGGCCGGAAATGGGAGATCGCCGGCGGGGGAGGCGTGACTGGTTTTGCTTCCCTGCGTCTTCGTGGATGGTCGGATGAGTAATCTGAAACCACCAATGGAAAGGCGTCGTCGATAGCTTTCTAACGACACCAAAATCGTCGGAATCGGAGCTCAAATGAGAAAGATATAAGCGATCAAAGTTTGGTCAAAGTTTGAGGAGAGAGAAAGTGCAGAGCTGCTCGGGGAAGAAGAAGNGAAGAAGAAGAAGACCAGATCAGATCTGATCTGACCTGCGCAATTACCATTTTGCCCTTATGCTTCAAATATTTGTAATTTGAGCTACGCAACTCCGATTCGCAATCCGTTTTCGCCTACATGCT
>QANT01002313.1:0-11248 GCA_003254885.1 Purshia tridentata | reverse complement strand
TCTATAACCAATAAATTAACATTATTAATAAAATTAGGATCAAGTTATTATATGATTATTTATGTTTAATTTATGATTCAAAATTATAGTATAAATAAAACTAAGGTATTTATTCAATAAAATTTATGTAATTATTAATTAGTGAACCTTTTTTGTATAGTATTTGTCTCTAGCGTGCATTATATTATCTTATATCACATGAAACTTATTATATAATTTGGTTTCTTCAATTTTTTTTTATCAAAATAGTAGATAATATGTTAAATAAATATATGGTAAAGTTTCATTTAAAATTTCCGTATTGTAATAGTAATTTTTGTCATTTCCGTTTAATTTCTATTGAAATTTAAAATTTCCTGAAATTTCAGTCGAAATTTCCATCGAAAATTTCTACAGAACCGAAATTTAACTCCTTGGTTTCACCAATAGAATAATGTTGATAGTCATTGGTGTTGATACCCAAATATAGGAATTGGTATCTTCTTCCTATTTACTTAATCTTAAAATTGATTAAGTGTCCATTAATAAATACATTTTATCACATAAATAAATATATTTTATTACATAAATGTATATTTGATATATTTCACGTAAGAAATATTTAAGAAATGTGTAAATTAAATTATCAATCTCATAAAATAAAAAACAATTTATTCCTAAACGGGTCATAACGAGTACCCAATAGAACCTGTTATTTTAATGAGTCACTAACGAATGACACTAATATCAACCCGACTTGATAATCTAGAATCCAAACCCGTAAATTTGCGTCGTGTCTTGTTAACGGGTCGTATGTATTTTTGCCAGATCTTTCATGTATGTCCTTTATTTATAGGCTTCAGGGATGACTTGGAATAACATATTCCATTATATTGTTTGAAACCTTTTGTTAGGATCTTGGTTGGACCCTTGAATAATTTTGCAATTGGTATTTACTTTTCCCAATCTTTACTTGTGAAGGCTCTTGTACATTTAACTTATATAAAGTAAAAATTATATAATGATGTTAGGTAGTGGTGAATGCTCTAAGGGACAAAAGGGGTCGATCAACCCACCGGACGCCAGAGATTTGGCTTGAGAGTCGCCAAACTTGAGGCACTTTGACCTTTCGAATTGCTGTGTGCAACCCTTTATACACTAGGTGTTTGGTGAAATGCTTGAATGAGTAAAGCCTGAAAGTAGAAACCCTCTGCACACCAGGGGAGGCAAGCCTTTGGGCAAGAGCAAAAGAGGCAGCCCAACTTTGCCTAGACCAGTCGCCGGACGCCTAGGATACTTAAAAAAGTTTTGCCGCTGCTTCGTGGCACCAAGCAGAGAAGTATCCTAACTTTGACCCCTAAATTAAAAATCTTGGATTCGCCACTGATGTTAGGGGCATACAGGACCTTATTTACTTTGTGAGGAGTAACGAACCCAATGTTCTAGCACTTTTCCATCATGTCGAGGGATAGTGGGTCGTTGACTTGTGAACCCATGCACATAGGACCATGCTAAATAAATCTTTAGGGACCATGAAATAAATTTGCAATAAACTTTCTTTTGGCCCGTTAGCTCAACTTAGTTTATCCACTTGCAAGAATTAGTTTTGTAAAATTAATTTGCCAAAATTCCAATGAGGTAACCTTTTGAAGTCGATAAACACACTTGGGTCAGTCAAAAAGGCACATGGAGTCCTATTAAAATATTTCCAAGGCAACTTTTCTTTTATTGAACTAGAGACCCTTCATTATAGAATTTAATCCTTAATGATTTCACATCGATAATCATAATTTTCGCCTTCGAGTGGGGTTCTCAAAGAGTGTGGATGCTCCAAGTAGACTTATCATCAACCACTCTTTTGGTCAACAGTCTCTTGTCAGTAATGCCTATGGCTTGCAGCACTTCAGATATTTTGAGTGTAGTATGGACCTAGGCGCCATAGTACCATAAATTTTGTAGAATTTGTCTAAATCCCAATTGCTTGATGGTCAATCTATGGTTTTTGTGTGCCAAATCTTTCAAGCTCTGGTTTGAGACACGACATTTAAAATCGTATGAGAACATAAGGTTTTAGAGAAATAATTCTGAATTGTTTTTTAAACATGTAAAAGCAAATTAATCTATAATTTTGTAAAGTGACCATGTTGCCATTAATTTTATTTAACAATATTAACAAAATTTCAATTGAGTACTTCTTAAAAACAAAATAAATCTTTAGGCATGCAATTGAGATAAATTAAAATTCTGGTACCAAATTAGGACATGGGTTAAAATTCAGCTACTAAATTTGAAGAAAACCCTTACATAAAAAATAAAAACTCAAAAGACATTCAATTCATGTTGACAAAAAGAGCAAATAATCACTCAAACCCATACAAACGTGGACAAAATTTGTGGCTTCAATAGAACCCAGCCCAACTTGAGAAAGCGACCCCTAATGCATTCTTCACCATGAACCCAGCGGAGCCCACAATCAGAAAACTAATAAAAAACCGAATGAAATGCAAATGAAATTTATCAGAAAAGCAAATGAAATTGAAAGCTACGGCTCCGCCCAATCACGTCGCAGCAATGGATCGCTTCTCTCCCAACCACGACTTTAGATACGCGCCCATTACACGTGTCAGCAAAATCCACCAATCACTTAATTCACGTGACGTCACGTGAGGCTGGGCACACCTCCCCCAAACCCAACCCTCCCCCCTCTCTGTCTCTCTCTCTGTCTCTCTCTCTGTGTGTCAGTGGCTGGCTTTACTCTCTGAATCTCTGACTCTCAGTTTTGGCGTGTCCGTCTCTCTCTTACTTCAAGGGCTCTCCATGTTTTAAGCTTGATTGTTTCTATAAATTTTTTTTTTTGGGCAATTCTGGCGATGTGTGCACCAAACTCTGTTTGCGTCTCTGAAATTGACTTCGGTTTTGTGATTTCTCGTGGCTTCATCAAAGATGTTTGATTGGAACGACAAAGAAGTATGCCACTTCTTCTTCTTCTCACTCTAATTTTCTAGATTAATGCGTCTCTGAAATTGACTTCGGTTTTGTGATTTCTTGTGGCTTCATCAAAGATGTTTGATTGGAACGACAAAGAAGTATGCCACTTCTTCTTCTTCTTACTCTAATTTTCTAGATTAAATGATAAAATATATATTTGTAGTAGGGTTTTACTTGGTGGTTTGAATGTGAAATGATGAAAATTGTGAGCTTTTCAGCTGAAGATATCAATTGACCTTGCTGTTAATGTTTGGATTGATTATATTTTTTCGATAAATATTTTTAGGTGATTATGTGTTCTTTGCTGCTGATGAATTAGATGTATGGTAACCCGGTAAAATATGTTATACACCTTGAAATTTTTGTTACAATTTAGCAAATGGGAGAAACATGAAAAGATTTGTATCAGTAAATCATGAATTCTTGTAAAATGCTCAAAAGAAGTTTATTAATATTATTAATCATTTTTTGAATTTTCTAATGCCATAAGCTAGTGACAAAAATTTTTGAACAGAGGGAATGAAGAGTTAAAGAGTTGGTTACTCGTTGAACAGAGGGAATGCCTGTTATGCCATTAAGGTGTTAGGAATGACGGAATTTTTTAATTCATATCTCTTATAACTGGACTCTGGAATAACTGTTTCATTTGAGTGAATATATCGCTCATGGTCATACAAAAGTAGGGGATAAAGTGAGTTTACATAATGCAGGGAAGAGTTCCTTGGCGAAGTGAAAGCAAGGTGAAGAAACAAGAATCCAGCTGAACAACATTTTGGGAATGATGTTGAAATTTTGAATAGATTGCACTAAGTACTATTAGAGAGATGAAATTGGGCTTTTGGGTTCTTTAGAGTTATAATGAAAAATGTGTTTCTTTATCGTTTCTATACTGTAACAAGAAAAGATGTGAGTCGAGGTGTGAGGAAAGCTATAAACTGTAGTATATATGTAACCCAAAAAAGGTTGTAATGCAATCTTAGTCTTGATATCTATGATGCACACCGTGCTAGACTGCTAGTTATGGAATGCCTAAGTACACTGAAAATTATGGAAGCCGTGTACAAAACTGCAGAATCAGCATATTCTTGTGGAGAGGAAGGGGAGTAGGTTTATCAAGTATTTAAATATGCCTAGAAAATAGTCTAATGAGTATGATTTCCATGCAAGTGTGTTTGAGTTATGCTGTTTTAGTCTTGAAAATCTGCTGGTGTTTAATATTGTCAGAACTTTTTGATTTAGTAACATCTGAAAGGAAGTATTTGAATATGCAGCATGCTTTGATGATATTGGCAACTTTTATAAAATAAAAAAGACCTATATCCACATGCAGTGGCCAAAATTTCTATACTTCTATGTCATTTGTAATATTCATTATTTTAATTGTTATTTGGCTGCAAGCCCAACCTGCAAACCCCAGCCTACCTGCTTGATGTTAATTGGGTTAAGTTGGTTATACATGGTTTCGCTTGATGTTAATTGGGTTAAGTTGGTTATCCATGGTTTCTGGTGGGTTGGTATTGGGTTCAAACCTGAACCAACCCAACCTGTGTGCAGCTCTGCTATTTTGATGCGCGAAGAAACCATAAAATACTCTGGATCTAGTTGTAAAAGTATCCGAACTTCTCTTAAAGCAGCTACTTGTCTAAGAAATGGAATAAAATGAGATTGTCAACCCAAACCAAGATGAATAAATGAACCTTTTATGAGAAAACAGCCTAACAGGACACTTGGTGGGTCCACCAATGAGCTTTTGGTTGGACTTATGCTGTTGTTGATCAACAATTTTTTGGTTGTCATTTTAAAATTTCCATGGATTGTAACAAGGCTTTGTAGAGTCTACTACATTTTGAAGTTCTACATATGAGAGTTTTTTTTTTTTTTAAATTTTTTTAAAGAGGAAAAAAAAAAATACAGCAACTGAAATAAAAATATGCAGTCAGTGAAAGTATTCATTATTTGTCAACTTTGGCATTTCCCTTTTTCAGGAGTATCTGATCCCTTAAATTTGAATATTATTATTTTTTATAATTTTTTGTTTTGAAGTGCAAGAATAAATTTTAAATTACATTTTTCTTTTATTTATAGGTTTTTATTAGTCCAAAATACTTCAGAAAAGTTTGAGGTTTTACGATCCCCAATGTCAATACTGATAGACAGGTAAGAGGACTGTGGATTGCCTTACAAATAGGAAATTGATGTAGCATTTTATTTATTTATTTTATTTATTTATTTTTGGCAGTGATTAGTATGATGTAACATATAACAATGCTATGAGAAAATTATTTACTTGATAAAGCTCCAAGTGAACTATTGGTATAAAAAAAAAATGTTTTTAGTATTAATGTTACTCAGATATTGTGGTGTGTGTGGCTGGAGTGTAAAGAGAGAATTTTTGAGGCAAAGTAGGAAATTGTGGATTCAATTTGGGATAGGATTAGACTGTTAGCTTCTCTTTGGCTTACTATGTTTAAACAATTTACAAACACTTCTTAATCAACATTTCTGTAGGCTTGTTTCACATATACATGACTTTTGTGGCATCGATAATGGGGCCATCACCATCCTAGGTTATACTTTATTTGGATATCATGTTGTATTAAATCTTAACCATAGTGGTGTTATATTTCAATGTTATTAGTTGCATCCCCAATTTACATCTGGAGCTGCCACACGATAAACTTATTTACATGGGATACTGAGACACAATCTAATCGGTGTGCAATGTGTTATAATGCCAGCAGCTTTGAAGTAAAAAAAATGCCAGAAGCTTTGAGTTTAATGGATTTGCAACCAGTATACAGTAATCTTCATGGCACGCTTGTTTTGCACTCTTTTTCTCTCATATGTGCTCAGTCTCAAATAGTGATACATGAATAAGCAGACAGGATTGTGTAGTTACTTTTAATGAGCTATTAAATAATTTTATAATGACTTCTTACTGATAGTTCTTGTCATGTCTCATGGTAATGCTTAATGATCTGATGTGATTTCAGCTTGCAAACATAATATGGGGTGAGGCAGGTGAGAGTGATGACCATATTGTGCCTTATCCCGAGCCAATTGATGATTATCGCAACAAGAGGGATTGGAACCAAAAATCTGATGCCATCAAGCATACTGAGCAGAAGACACCTGGGGCCAAAATTGATTTGGATGGCAGAAAGCCGGAAAGCAGTTCCAACTTTGAGACCCGCGAAGGAATTTCTACTTCTGGATTTGGAACGGACTCATGGCCTGATTCATCTTTATCTAAACTTGCCAAAACTGAACAGCATTGCATGGTTACTGAAGCATCTCAGAACTTAACTGAAATCACCAACTTTGGTTAGTCACAAAATTCATTTTATTTTCGATAAATAATGGGACAAGTAGTAACACACACACACACCAAGGGAATTCATAAGCTAGTGTCAAGTAACTGTCCTCATATTGATTTGTTTCTTGGGGCTATTATTTTGTTTTGTTATATTTTATTGTTTCCAATTGAAAATTGAATCTTTACATCTCACCTTCATATTCTTACCTATCCTTCCATTATTTCTTGGGAATTGAGCCATTTCTCTTTGTTATATGCTTAGGTCCATCTTTGGGATTAGCTGTTGGTCTGTCCTGGAACATCCACTTTTCCATTTGCTTATATAGAACAAAAAACAGTCTTTTTTCTCATTAGGGTGATTGGGTTTTGATGCTATTGGGCCTTTTTTGCAGTTTTGATTCACTTGTTAAATCGACTGGAACACATGAAATCCTTAAACAACCCAAAGATATTAGGATTAGTAGCATTGTGTTGGTAGCATATACGCTTTAAACAATCATCATGCTTGTGTCATCAATTGGGGTGCTGTTTTGCTGGTAAAGGGGAAGAGATGGGTAGGGCTTTGGAGATTTTTTTAATTTCTCTAGGTTTTTCAACTTGCCAGATCAACAAGTTGGAGTTCTGAAGGCGAAATATGAAGTTGTAATCAGTTAAAATTTGTGGAAATTTTGGTCCGCACCAAAATAATGAGGAAGCTGAATACATCTGATTTTGTTCCGTGATAAGCTAACAATTGTTTGCATGCATACACACCCCCACACAATCATTTTTGTTGGCTATGTGAATGAACATGCATGATTTGCTATATGATTCTGTCTGTAATGATAATTGAATTTTTGACAGCTGAGGTTAATCAACTTAATAAAGATGCTGAAATTTTTCGAACATTCAACGAAGATAAAGAACAAGGTGACTTTGTTGACTATGGGTGGGCTGACATAGGAAGTTTTGATGATCTTGATCAAATTTTCAGGTAATTTACAATAATGACATTATTATCTTTGAATGTTAATGAAGCATATTTATCTTGAGAACATGATATGCATGTAGCGTTTGCTATTGAATAAAAATTGCATTTCATGTGTTTTTTTAATCAGAACTTTACAAGGTAGAATAATCTGGAAAATATCCCAACTAAAGAAAATTAAAAAAACTGACATGTTTTGTGTTTCTTTGAATTTGTAACCTATTGTACTCTGAAGACATGACATACCCAAAAAAGAAAGTACACCTGATATAATAAATACAAGTACTAAATTATTTTTGAATTTAAAATTATCTAAGCATGAAGAGATTCTGATTCTGGTCACTCTTTGCTTTCCAATAGTTCATTGAACTTTCCTTTTTGAAAAGATATACAATGGTCTCCATCTAACTCAATATTCTCACAAGTGATGATTTTGCAGCAATGATGACACTATATTTGGCTGTGTAAGTCTCGGTAGTGCTGACGAATTATGGTCTTCTTCTAGAGATGCAACTAGTAGTCCAGTCGAAGCCTTTCCTTTATCTTCAGACTCACCAAGTTGTGGGTCAGGAGCAGTAAGGAATGTGCCTGATCATCTGGAAGTTAGAACAGAATATGTGCAGCAAGATGACCAGTCAATTAGCCTTGGCTGTGGGAAGACAAATTATTCTGGATCTCATGGTCTGCAGAATGCACATTCAACTCTTGATCATGTAGAAAATCCTGGAGGCAAAAGTAATCCCATGGAAAGAGAGCAGGTACTATGAGTTAATTGCAACATGGTCAGTTTGTTGCACATTTATGTTTTCACTTAAGTAAACCACAAAATCACATACTTTTTATTTGACTTCAACAGACAAGTTTAGACATGGGAAAGACCACTGTAACAAATTCTTACTCGGCTTCTGCGAATTCTTCTTCCCCAAATGAAATTTCTGATAAGGTACTATTGCTCTCTCTCTCTCTCTCTCTCTCTCTATCACTCAAAGGTCTAGGTCCAGTGATGATGCAAAGAGTCTATTTGAATACTTTATAAAATAATATATAGGGCATGGGAATAATTCTAAGAAATTACTTCAAATTTGCTTGGAAATCTTATTTCAAATGGTTGCGTTTTTTATAGATGAGAAAAATAATTTTATAGAAAACAGAAGGTACAATGTAGCGGATAAGATATCCATTAACTCAAAAGCCAAAAACTTACAATAAAGAACATATAAACATATCGTAGACCCCTAAAACACTAGTCTTCTAATCAGAAATAATGACAACAAAAGAATAGTTTCAAACTTGTAAAAAAACAGAGCCCATAGGGAAGGCCAGAATCAGACTCTCTCCGAAAAAATTACTATGCTGTACTTATTAGATGTAATTAAGGCATTTGTCTGATAATTAGCTTTAGGGTTAGCTCTGGTTAGTTAGTTTCAGTTTGTATTAATTATGTTCAAGTGGCAGTCTTATAGGGCAGTGCAAAACAGAATTTATGAGCTCACATGCTCTTAGAGGTGCAATGGCTATATAGCTGGATTTGTCCTCTAGTGTAACTGATTATGAAATATATATTTTGCTCTCTGGATTTGCATCACTTATGCACCAGAATATTGCATCATTTTCCTCTCTCATTTTCCCTACATTCTCTGAACCTTCCTTTCCATTTCTAGTCATATACCAGTGAAACAACACCATTTGACATGGTATCAGTGGCCTAGGTTCGATCAAGTGCTGGGCGTTGTGTACTGTGAGTGACTGACCGATAACAGAGAGCAATCCAACGAGAAAAGCTCTCTAGGTCCAGACATGGCTGGGGTTGGCAGTGGTGAGCTAAGAGCTCCCATATTCGATGGCACTGAGTCCGAATTCTGGAAGGTACGCATGATGACAATCCTCAAGTCTCATGGCATCTGGAAATTAGTGGAAAAGGGGTTACAATCCCAGAGTCAAAGAAGAAGAAAGGAAAGAAGGAAGATGATGAACTGGAAACTTATCTGGAGGAACAAAATATGAAAGATGCAAAGGCACTTGGCATCATACAGGGAGCTGTATCCAAAGAGATATTCTCTCGAATTGTCAACCAAGACATTTCTAAAGGTGCTTGGGATCTTCTACAAGAGTACTATGGTGATGAACAATCCAAGTCAGTTAAATTACAAAGTCTGAGAAAAGAATTTGAATATATGAGGATGAAGGAAAGTGAATCATTATCTGATTATTCTGCTCGATTTTATGATTTAACCAACCAAATGGAAAAGTATGGTGAATCTACATCTCAGCAAAGAATGGTACAGTAAGTGGTAATTAGTTTAACAAAGATCTATGATCCCATATGTGTAGTTCTTGAAAGAACATATGATTTGAATTTTGTATCTGTGAATGTATTAGGCTCACTTAAGAGCTATGAACTAAGACTAAGCAGGCATGATGATGATGAAGAAAAGGCTAAAAGGGCCTTTGCTAGTATGAGCATTGCTTCCAAATGGCAGAATAATCAAGCTAGAAATCAGGGCTATGATGGAGGAAAATGAAATTTCAAAGGTTGGAAGGGCAAATCCAAGAAATGGGATAACAAGCCTCTACCTAATTTGAAACAGGGAAGTGATGTAGGGAAGTCAAATGTGCAAAGTGTAAGAAAAGGCTCACTATGTTGAATGTTGGTTCAAAGGTTAGGTGAAATGCTACAACTGTGATAGGTTTGGGCATGTAATGAAGGACTGCCATTGGCCAAATAAGAATGGACAGATTGTTAATTATGCAAATCAAGTTCAGGAGCCTGCCACCATGTTTTATGCATGCCACAAGCCTCAGTGGAGAAAGATCAAAGAACTTGGTACTTGGATAGTGGCTGTAGCAATCATATGACAAGTCATGAATCACTTCTGATTAATATTGATAGAAGTGTGAAATGTAAGGTGAAGATGGGAACTGGAGAGCTTGTGGAATCCACTGGGAAGGGAGTGTTACCTGTGCAAACAAAAGGAGGTATAAGGTATATCTCAGAATTCGTGATTGTGCCAGGATTAGATGAAAACCTTCTCAGTGTAGGACAAATGATGGAGCATGGTTATTGGTTGATATTTGGTGAGTTTGTGGTATCCATATATGAAGACAAGAGTATGTAGACACCTGTGGCAATGGTTCAAATGAAAGGAAACATGTGCTTTCCACTTGTACTTGAAGATATGTGTCCAACTATGGCTAAGAAGGCCACTATGATTGGCTCAAGTTGGAAGTGGCACAAAAGATTTGGCCATTTGAATTTTGAGAGTCTGCAGCAGTTGCAAGACAAGGAAATGTTAATTGGCTTACCAAAGCTTACTAAAGGAGAGCATGTTTGTGAAGAATGTGCTTTGAGCAAAGGTCACAGAGAGGCATTCGACAAGGGAGAATCAATTAGAGCTGCTGAACTACTTGAATTGGTTCACATAGATGTCTGTGGGCCAATGTTTGAGAGTTTGGGAGGAAACAAGTATTTTCTCACATTCATTGATGACAAATCAAGAATGTGCTGGATATATTTTCTAAGGCATAAGTTTGATGTATTCTCTGTGTTCAGAAAATTTAAAGCAATGGTGGAACTTCAAAGTGGGTACAAGGTGAGAAAATTGAGGAGTGACAGAGGTGGAAAATATACATCAATGGAGATGACAGAATGGTGTTGCTGAAAGAAAGAATAGGACAATTATGGAAATGGCAAGGGCAATGTTACAAGAGAAAAGATTGCCAAACCAATTCGGGGGTGAAGCAGTCAACACTGCTGTGTATCTTTTGAATAGGTGTCCCACTCGAGCACTGAATAAACAAACTCCATTTTAAGTATTTAGTGGAAGAAAACCTGGAGTAAAGCATTTGAGAAATTTTGGTTCAATGTGCTATACTCATATTCCTACCCAATTGAGACACAAACTAGATGATACAAGTCAAAAAGGGATTTTTGTTGGATATGGAACTAGAGAGAAAGGCTATAGGGTCTTTGATCTAAAAAGCAATAAAGTGATTGTCTC
>QANT01002311.1:0-25772 GCA_003254885.1 Purshia tridentata | reverse complement strand
AGCAGTGGGGTCATCTTATTCAACTAGATAAACAAAAGGCAATCTCACACATATATACAAACTAGCCCATAAACTCATATTGGCACTAGATCAATAAGATATGAAGCAACACAATCTTTCATCACTTTTCCAACATGTATGAAGACATCTTCCCTTTGTAAAGTAGATCAAATACTCTTGTTAAATTGAGGACACGCACAAGGACAAGCATTGGCACAACAGTTGGTCTAAAGAACTCCTCATTTATATTCTTCCACGAATCCACAATTTGTTTGTTAAAAGCATCAATGGCATTTTCTTCTGAGACCTCATATTGCTTGATATAGCAATCAATACTAGAAGCAACATGCCCTCTCTCTTTCTCAAACTGCATATATAAATAGAATTCACAATATTTAGTTAGTATTATATATATTGTACTTAAAACTCACATTTAATTTTTATGCAAAAGGATATATCAATGTGCATGTATGAATGTAAGATTAATATCTTACACGTACCTTGTCCCCAGCCATGTCATCCATGAGCCTAAAAATGATATTGGAAGCTTTAAGGATTTTCGGGTCATTTAACAACCACTCAAATTTCTCCTTGGTTACAATATCTCACTAAAGATGTAACAGAAAGCATAGTGTTACCAACACAAGATGCTCCAACACGCATGTACTCCTCCATGTTTGGGGTGTATCCTTCATGGAACCATTGGACCTTAGCAAAGTAGAGTCGGGCTTGAGTTATCATATATATATATATAGAACCAGTGAAAAGTACTTAGTAATATTGACACACCATAAGAAATAGTATATTATAAGTAATTTAGCTATATATAGGTGCATGTATTACATACAATTTCTTTTGCATACTGAACCCTGTATGTTCTTCCTTCTTTTATCATATCCTGCTCAACTTCATTTAAAACATCCAAAAGTGTTCGATAAAAAATTTACATATAATCTGGGAGTTCATTCATGCAATTGACGTCCCACCTGAAAATTAAATTATCCATATATATATTCATAACAAGCATTTTGTTAAAAAAAAAAAAAATCAACTTCAAATAAAGATAAATGTTTCGTTTAATTATTTCAAACCTCTTAATTGCTTTAGTGAAGACCCCTCGAGTTCCTCAAATATACCAAATGCATCATAAATATCATCCATTACTGCTACTAGAGCACTTAGTTTTGTTAGAATTTTTCTTCCAACCACATGCTGAGGTTCAAAATATATTCCCACTGCCCAAAAGAACAACTCCATGATTCTATCTCTTGCGAAAGGCAGCTTCCTTTCAAAGTCTACTTCTTTCCACCATCTAAAACATATTAGTTTGTAACTTAGTATATATAGGGCACCTTATTTGGAACTCATAAATTCACATAATTAAAAGATAAGTTACCTAGAAATCTCACTAAGTTCCCGTTTGTGTGAAGATTGAACAAGATTGAAATCTAACTTCGCAAGTTTCAATAAAGCTTCATTATATGAAGTTTCATTTGGCTAAATTAACATGTAATGCGTGACATATAACCTTTATGGACTTTTTCGATAGGCCTCTCCAGAGCTTGAGTTATTTGTTCAACGAGTTTTGAGTTTACGCGGGTTGTTGCAGTCTCAAGCTGAGTGGTGGTGAAAACAAGAGCCTCCTCTAGTATATCTTCTCCCCGCACCCTTAGATGTGTTGCTTCATAAAAGTTTAGCATACCTGACACATCAGATATTAAGCACTCTTTGAACCTACCATTTGCATCCTTGAACTTGTTGAATACATTTGCTTGATTTTCAAAAAAACAAAAGAAGGACAAAAAATAAAATGATAGTTAACCAAGGTTATCCATGTACAATAGATATCTCACTCTACATGCATTAACTAATTTATACGCACCACATGAAACCTTAAATCCGTGTTGTCTTAGTAGTGAAAAACCAACAAAAACATTGTATAGATTACCATCATTAATGTGGTCATGGTACATAGCATGCATATGTTTTCACCTAGGCGCTGTATTGCATCAATTAACTTTAGCTGATGTGAAAAACCACCTTCCCCTGTGAATAACTCCTTCCTCACTACAACTTTCAATTCATCAACTTCTTGTTGCATACAAGCCTCAGTTTCCTGTTACACAACAAATTAAATCAAGCAACTATATTGAAAATGAACTTATTAAATAATATATTCAAAAAAGGAAAATGATTTTGGGCCTCAAAATGAGGTGCCTCAAAATTGCCTCAATATAAGGTGGACATAACTACCCTTTTAATTAAAAAACATAAAAAAATTTGAAAAACATACAAAAAAATTAAAAATCACATAGAAAAATTTAAAAACCATACAGAAAAATTAAAAAGACATACAGAAAATTAAAAAACAAAAGACATACAGAAAATTAAAAAACATACAGAAAAATAAAAAATATATAGAAAAAATTAAAAGAAATACCGAAAAAATTAAAAAATATATAAAAAATTAAAAAACATACAGAAAAATTTAAAAACATGCAGACAAATTAATAGACATTTCAGAAATTTCATCAATCAATTCAATCCATACAGAAAGATTGAAATTTCTTCATAAAAGGTATAATTAATGTTTGGCAAAGCCTTAAAGATCAAAGTTGATAATTTTCATTCAAGAGCTTCTACAGACTATATCCAAGATCAAAGTTGCACAAAAAAGTTATCAGTTGGCAAGCAAGACATGGGGAAGCGCTTTCTCATGCTTGGATGAGCATTCTAGCCCTAAAGAAGCACATTCCGTGTTCTCAATGAGCGGAAACGTCATTTCGGCGCATACTCAATCCAATTTCGTCAAATTTTCCACCAAAACGTGCCCCGTTGGCAAGAAATTAGATATAGGGAAGCATTTTCGCAGGCGTGGATTGGCGTTCTAGCCCACAAGAAGCGCGTTTTTTCTTACGAACGCACGAAAAAATCATTTCGGTGCATACTCAATTAATTTCGTTTAAATTGCACCAAAACGTACCCGGTTGGCAGTAAAGACATTAAGAACCACCTTCGCTTGTTTGGATTGGCGTTCTAACCCGAATGAACCATTTTAGGTATTAAGAATGCATGAAACGTCATTTCGGTGCACACTGTGTACAATTTGGTTAAAGTTGAACCAAATCATGCTCGGTTGGCAAGAAGCACGTTCTCATGCTTGGATTAGCATTCTAGAACTCAAGAAGCACATTTCGTGTTAAGAAAGAACAAAAACATCATTTCGGTGCATACTAAGTCTAATTTCGTGTAAATTGCATCAAAACGTGTCCGGCTGGCAATAAAGACATTTGGAAGAACTTTCTCCTATCTCGAATAGCGTGCTAGCCCTAAAGAACAGCTTTAGGTGTTTTAAGAATGCACGAAAACATTATTTCGGTGCATATTCAGTCCAAATTCACCCAAATTGCCCCAAAACTTTCTTGCTTGGCAAGAAAGACATGAGGAAGCACTTTCTCGTGTCTCGATTAGCGTGCTAGCCCTAAAGAATAGCTTTAGGTGTTTTAAGAATGCACGAAAACATTATTTCGGTGCATATTCAATCCAAATTCAACCTTGCCCCAAAACTTTCTTGCTTGGCAAGAAAGACATGAGGAAGCACTTTCTCGTGTCTCGATTAGCGTGCTAGCCCTAAAGAACAGCTTTGGGTGTTTTAAGAATGCACGAAACATCATTTCGGTGATTATTTAGACCAAATTCGCCTAAATTGCACCAAAATGTTCCTGCGTGGCAAGAAAGATATGAGGAAGCACTTTCTCATGTCTCGATTAGCGTGCTAGCCCAAAAGAACAGCTTTAAGTGTTTTAAGGATGCACGAAAACATCATTTCGGTACATATTCAGTCCAAATTCGCCCAAATTGCACCAAAACATTCTTGCTTGGCAAAAAAGACATGAGGAAGCACTTTCTCATGCATCGATTAGCGTGCTAACTCCAAAGGAGCACTTTAGGTGTAACGAGTGCACGAAAACCGTCATTTCAATGCACATTGAGTCCGATTTGATGAAAGTTACACCAAAACGTTCCCGACCGGCGAGAGAGACATTGGGAAGCGCTTTCTCATGTGTCCATTAGCGTTCTAGCCGTAAAGAACCACTTTAGGTGCAGAGAATGCACGAATATGTCATTTCTGTGCAAACTGGGTCAAATTTCGGTTAACATTGCACCAAAATGTGCTCAGTTGGTAAGAAAGACATGGCGAAACACTTTCGCTTATTTGGATTAGCGTTTTAGCCCTCAAGAAGTGCATTTCGTGTTCAGAAGGAACTACAACGTCATTTCAGTGCATTCTAAATCCAATTTATACGATTGCACCTAAAAGTGCCCGGTTGTATCAGACTGGTGGCCTTTTTTATGTCTGCCCCTTGTACTTTTTCTTTTCTGGGTAGACTTTGCCCCTTTAAGAGGTTTTTCTTGGGAAATCTTCCCTTGTTCTGCGATCTTTGTAGTAAGGCTTCTTATAGAAGTTAGTCCGAGGTCTGACCTTCTTCTTATGTTTTGCTTTAACCCTTTCTAAGCCGAACTGTTCGTAGAAATCTCCTAGCTCCTTCCCCTTCATAGCACGTTGATTCTCAATCTGTCTTTTCAACTTCATATCAGTGCATAGTGCTATTCCCTCTGCACATATGTAGCTATTTAATTCGCCAAATGTGACTGTGTTGTAGGGGATTACTCCTCCATAGACTTGTTTTAGTCTATTTTTTACTTTCTCAGCAAACATTGGCAAGAGGCCTGATACGTACTTTTCCTTCCAGAACTCAGAATGACAGTCGTTTCTGGTGAAGACCTTAGTCATGAACACATCTTTATACCATCGGAAATGCGACAGAGTCTTGCATTTGAGGTTCATAAGGATATCTCTGGTACTTTCCAGGTAGGCTGTTTCGTTGCCAATGAAATGCCAAAGTAGAGTATAGACCAGTGTATTGACTTGATCTCCTTCGTAGACTACTTCCATCTCGGTATCTACTTCTTTCTCACTTGTCAGGATTTGTTCCTGAAAAGCCTTCGGGAGGTTGTCCCACCAGCCTTTAAGTTGGCCTGTGAAGCCCGCAATGAGTAGGCATGCTCTGTGTCTCTCATCCGAGATGAAACTGCTTGCTCGATAAGCTGTAGCCTGCATCAACATTTGTCTAAACGTCTCTGCAATCTGGTACTTAGTTTTGCCGTCGATGTTCCATTCCGTAATGGCTCCTCCATCAAAGATTCTTGGCTCTCCATTTTCTTCGTACTGGAGATCCACAAGTGAGGGACGAGGGTAGTAATTCTTTGTTTTTCCTCTTTCGAGCCTGTTGATTCCTTCTTTAGGAACTTCTTCCAGAGAATTTTCTTTGAATGCTTCTTCCAAGCTTTCGATGTCCGAATCTCCTTTAGATAGGACATTAATTGAATCTTTTCCCAAGGTTAACTTGGAAATTCGGTTTGTATGCTCTTCCACTAATTCTGTGCTAGCTTCTCCAAATTTGAATTTTGGGTTAAGCTTTGGCAGTGGCTTAAATAAGAGCTTTGATTCTTTCCTTCTTTCTGGTAGTACTGGTGATACCAGTCCTTTTACTTCCGAGATCTTTTGGAAAGGTACAGCCATCCTTTTAGATTCTGGCTGTTTTGTCTCTTTTCCTCCTTCTTCCACCAAGTGTTCCATAGCTTCTTCTATTCTGGTGGTCTGTTCTCCAATTGTCTGGAGGTGGAGATTTGTATAGTTTTGTTGGGCTGCCATAGCATCCATGACCGATGCTACATCCCTTATGTTGGCCTTGAATGGAATAGCTGTTGTTCCACTAAATTCAACTGTTGTTGCTGGGGGATGGACCGCCTTTTCTCTCTTCCCATCCTTCCTTTTAAAGTTCTTGAGGTTGTTGCTCAAGACACAAAGGGACGGTTTTAGCGTTTCACTGCCGTTTTCTGAAATATACTTATCAAACCAAGAGAAAAATGGAACATTTCTCCTAATCTGATGCATATACTCCAGATATTTGAGGTGAGTAGTGGCTCTCTCCTCCTAGCTGAAGTTCTCGTGGTACCATCTCCTTTTAGGAGCATGGCATGATCGCATGTACTCCTTGGTGAGTAAATCTTTATTTACTCTAAACTCCTTTTTGTCTGCGGAGAGTACGTTTATACTTGGATCGTAAACCGACCCTTCCATGTCTGAAAAGGTTGGTTCTTCCTGCCTATACACCAGATGAGCAATAGGAATTGATCATTCCACAGTATACCCATCTAAGGTGGGATTTTTTGCCCTTTCCTCAGACTGGAAGCTCCTTCTTATATCTACACTTCTTCTGGCGTCAAAGGCTCTGGCGCTGGAGCTTGCAAGGCTGATCCAAGCTGATCTGCTAGTTGAGAATCTGATCTCAACTTCTCCATCCTCTTTCTGGATGATCTGCTCCAAGTCATGATTTTTTCTTGGCCTTGGAGGCACGGCTGATGGTAATACCCATTGATTTGGTAGTTGGATTTCATTCCAATTGATGGATTTTGGAATGACCACGTTGGATTTCTTTAGATCTGCCACAAAGAGAGTTGTTTTTCCTCTGGGCTGAAGGCTTTTAGCCCCTGGGCTCACCGTTGTCATGACTTTGTAATAAACTCAATAGATCAAGGCCATATTTTCAGAGCCTTGGATCATATCGAATCCTTGTGACTGCACATTCAATGATAGAGCCTTTAAGACTCCTAGGTCAGTCAGGGAGACCAAAAAGTTGGGGAAACAGTTGAAGAAGACTGGGCCATCACAGAGTGATGATTCAACTATTCCTAATAGAGAATCTGTGAACCTGTTGTGCCTTGTATCGCAGACACAGACAAGTATAGATGTATTTAGTCCCGTCCTGGTGAGAGGTTTTATTCCCACCTATACCAATCCAATGTGGAGGTACCTATATTTTCTTGCTACATGTTGCTGTAGCATCTCAGGAGTGACAGGACCCTCCCCGAATTCCACCCTGGAACTCGGAGTGATCCTGCGGGAATCCAATATCAAGGAAAATTCTACCGAAAATTCGGCAGAACCTCCCCTGAAATTGGACTAACCCTTTTCTCCACGAGACCTGCAAATGCACTTCTAAGTATTTACAGCTCCTCTACCACAACCAAAAGGGGTCTCTGACCCAACAATTTTCTTCCAACTAATTAATTATTCGAGAGTTGTTAAGGTTGGCTACAAAACTTCGCTGGGAAAAATAAAGCTTACAAAAATAACTAAGTTGCTACTAAAAACCACTAAGCTCGCTAGCTTTCCTCGACGACTTTGGCCCGACCGCTTCACCGCTACCACCTGGGGGAAAATTTAAAACAACAAAAAGAGATAAACTAATGAGACGACTCAGTGAGTGGACGGAGATAAAAGTGTTTAAACTTAGGTTATAGCACAATTCCTTTATTATAGTAAAATACCCAAAAATAAGTTAATCTCAAAACCCCACATTTCTCTTTGAAAATCCCCCAGTTTTAAAATTCTTATTCTTTCTAAAACGATTTCATACAGCTTTCGCATCAGTGTAATAATAGAAAAGAATTTTCTGAAATTTATTTACTGGAAAATGACTCATAAAACCACCATCTAAGTACCCTGGAAAACTGGCCATGCACTCGTACGGAATGCTGCATCGTACGAGCCGGGCGAATCTAACTGGCCATACACCTGCACGGAATTCTGCATCGTACAGGCAGGGCAAAGCTAACTGGCCATACACCTGTACGGAATTCTGCATCGTACAGGCAGGGCAAATAACTGGTCATACGTGCACGCAGAGCTGCCCCCAAAGGGCGAGGCACCGCAACACACGGCCCAAAGCCTATGTGTGTGTCACGATGGGTCCCAAAGACCTTACTAAACTGAACTGATCTGTTGCTGGGTACTTACACGGCATTTTTAAACCACTTTTAGTTTCTCAAAAACCACGACTAATAAATTCTTAGAATCATGACCCTTGGAAATCCAACGTATTTTCAAAAAACTCATGCACGAAATACCAAAATGAGAAAACTGAAATATGTCCAATCTTTTCTCAAATCAACTATTAAAGATTACTAATCTCACATGAAATATTCAAAGAAAACTCCAATTTTCTAAAAACTCATGCTCGAAACACTGAAATGAGAAAACTGAGATATATCCAAAGTCCAAATCAATTAATTTAAGAAATCAACCAACCATGCTCATGAACAATAATATTTCTAAATTAATTAAATCAACGCTTAGATAACTCAACTGAAAATATGAATTAAATCGTAAAAATTTATAAATGAGTCCACTCACAGTCAAAGAGTCTAGTCTTGTTGCTCGGCTGCATCGCCCTCAATCTCGGGTGTCGTCCCTGAAATCGAAGAGGTTGGGCCGGAAATTGGCCGGAATTCGAGAAGAGGGTCCGCGGCTTTGGGGAATTTTCCGGCTGATTTCTTGCTGGAACGTGGCTGGCCGGCGTGGAGAAGCTCAGGGGAAGACGGCCGGTGGCTAGGGAGGTGGTTCTCGTCCGTCCCGTCGTCTGTCGTCGCCGGAGATGGCTGGAGCTGGAAGCTCCAGTCGCGCACGCCGGGAGAGAGATCGGGAGAGAGGGAGAGGGAGGGGCTGGGCGGCGCGGGAGGAGGCTGGGTGGGGGTCGCCGGTGGCTGGGCAGGTCGGAGGTGGCCGGAAATGGGCGGCGTCGCGCAGGGGAGAGAGGGTGAGGGAGGAGTCGGGCTGGGGCTGGGGCTGCTGTCTTCCGTGGAGAGAGGGGAGAGAGAGAAATAAAAAAAAGAGGGGGAAAGTTCTAGAATTTTCTGGAATTTAAACCCATTTCATCATAATTACAAGTTTGCCCCTCACTTTGAACCTCCGTATTTCTCAAACCGTAGCTCCAAACGATGCATGCTATGTGTCTACGAATTCGTGGCGTCGAGCTCTACGTAACCATGTCCAAGTCAACTCTAAACTCCGAGAAATTTAAAAAGTCAACCGTGAGCTCCTTTATCACGTTCATAACTTTTTAACCGTAACTCTAAATAACCTATGCCGGGTGTCAATGAACTCGTGAGCTCAAGACCTTCCTAACGGACCCAAAGTCAAAGCTAAAATNTCCCGTCCTGATGAGAGGTTTTATTCCCACCTATACCAATCCAATGTGGAGGTACCTATATTTTCTTGCTACATGTTGCTATAGCATCTCAGGAGTGAAGAGCTGGAAATCTTCCAGCGTATCTACTATAGACTCCGTTCTTTCACACATCTTGATGACGTAGTCACTCCGCCAGTCAAACACACCTTTTTGATAGACATCGTTGATCGACATCTTGGGGATCGTCCAATTATGCAACTTCTCCTTGAAGTCACGAAATATCATTTCTTCAGAGACGCCCATGCTGTGGGTAGCAATGGAGACACCTGAACCACGAGAGAAAGCTCTGCATAAACCGGCCATCTTAGTTTCGCCCTGTAGCTTTTCCATAGCCAATGGCACCCCTGGGATCAAACGTCCTTCACACGCCCTCCTGGCCTCAACGGACTTCTCCCTACCATGACTAGGTGCACCAAATTGTGCTCGGTTGGCAAGAAGCACGTTCTCATGCTTGGATTAGCATTCTAGACCTCAAGAAGCACATTCTGTGTTCAGAAAGAACTAAAACATAATTTCGGTGCATACTCAGTCTACTTTTGTGTAAATTGCATCACAACGTGCCCGATTGTCAAGAAAGACATTTGGAAGAACTTTCTCCTGCCTCGATTAGTGTGCTAGCCCTAAAGAACAACTTTAGGTGTTAAGAATGCACGAAAACATCATTTCAGTGTATATTCAGTCCAAATTCACCCAAATTGCACCAAAACGTTCTTGCTTGGCAAGAAAGACGTGAGGAAGCACTTTCTCATCTCTCGATTAGCGTGCTAACCCCAAAGAAGCACTTTAGGTGTTACAAGTGCACGAAAACGGTCATTTCGGTACACACTGAGTCATATTTGATTCAAGTTACACCAAAACGTTCCCAACCGGTGAGAGAGACATTGGGAAGCGCTTTCTTGTAACGCAGGAAAACATCATTTCGGTGCATGCTCAATCTAATTTCGTTTAAATTGCATCAAAACATGCCCGGTTGGCAATAAAGACATTAGGAAGCACCTTCGCTTGTTTGTATTGGTGTTCTAACCCGAGTGAACCATTTTAGGCGTTAAGAATGCATGAAACGTCATTTCGGTGCACACTGTGAACAATTTGGTTAAAGTTGCACCAAATCGTGCTCAGTGGGCAAGAAGCACGTTCTCATGCTTGGATTAGCATTCTAGACCTCAAGAAGCACATTTCATGTCAAGAAAGAACTAAAACATCATTTCGGTGCATACTCAGTCTACTTTCGTGTAAATTGCATCAAAACGAGCCCAGCTGGCAAGAAAGACATGAGCAAGCACTTTCTCATGTCTCGACTAGCGTGCTAACCCCAAAGAAGCACTTTAGGTGTAACGAGTGCACGAAAATGGACATTTCGGTGCACACTGAGTTCGATTTCATTAAAGTTACACCAAAACGTTCCCGACCGGCGAAAGAGACATTGGGAAGCACTTTCTCATGTCTCGATTAGCGTTCTAGCTGTAAAAAACAACTTTAGGTGCAGAGAATGTACGAATATGTCATTTTAGTGCCAACTGAGTCAAATTTGGGTTAACGTTGCACCAAAACGTGCTCGGTGGGCAAGAAAGACATGGGGAAGCACTTTCTCTTGGTTGGATTAGCGTTTTAGCCCTCAAGAAGTGCATTTCGTGTTTAGAAGGAACTACAACATCATTTCGGTGCATTCTAAGTCTAGTTCATCCGATTGCACTAAAAAGTGCCTGGTTGGCAAGAAACACATGGGGAAGCAGTTTCTCGTGTCTCGATTAGCATTCTAGGCCTGGGGAACAACTTTAAGCGTTAAAAATGCACGAAAACGTCATTTGGGTGCACGGTGAGTGCAATTTGGTTGACATTGCACCAAAACATGCTCGGTTGGCAAGAAAGACATAGGGAGCACTTTCTCATGATTGGATTAGCGTTCTAAGCCTAAAGAAGCACATTTCGTGTGAGGATAGAACANTGAGGATAAAAGAAAAATGTCTTTTCATGCATAGTCAGTCTAACCTCGTCCAAATTGCACCAAACGTGCCCGGTTGGCGGGGAAGAGATGAGGAAGCACTTTCTAATGTCTCGATTAGCGTGCTAGCCCTAAAGAACCACTTTAGGTGTTAAGAAAGAACGAAAACGTCATTTCGGTGCACACTCAGCACAGTTTAGCTAAAGTTGCACCAAAAAGTTATCGGTTGGCAAGAATGACATGGGGAAGCGCTTTCTCATGCTTGGATTAGCACTCTAGCACAAATGAAGCACATTCCGTGTTTAGAAGGAGCGGAAACGTCATTTCAGAGCATACTCAATCCA
The DNA here is from genome assembly GCA_003254885.1 of Purshia tridentata. NCBI lineage: Eukaryota > Viridiplantae > Streptophyta > Magnoliopsida > Rosales > Rosaceae > Purshia > Purshia tridentata. The sequence continues at coordinate 14,391 of QANT01002311.1, read as the reverse complement.
ATTTCGTCCAATTTTCCACCAAAACGTGCTCAGTTGGTAAGAAATTAGATATGTGGAAGCACTTTCTCGTGCTTGGATTAGCGTTCTAGCCATCAAGCTGCGCCTTTTTTTTTACGAACGCACAAAAACATCATTTCGGTGCATACTCAATCTATTTTCGTTTAAATTGCATCAAAACGTGCCCCGTTGGCAATAAAGACATTAGGAAGCACCTTCGCTTGTTTGGATTAGCGTTCTAACCCGACTGAACCATTTTAGGCGTTAAGAATGCATGAAATGTCATTTCAGTGCACATTGTGAACAATTTGGTTAAAGTTGTACCAAATCGTGCTCGGTTGGCAAGAAGCATGTTCTCATGCTTGGATTAACATTCTAGACCTCAAGAAGCACATTTCGTGTTAAGAAAGAACCAAAATATCATTTCGGCGCATACTCAGTCTACTTTCGTGTAAATTAAAACATCATTTCGATGCATACTCAATCTACCTTCGTGTAAATTGCATCAAAACGTGCCCGGCTGGCAAGAAAGATATTCGGAAGCACTTTCTCATGCCTCGATTAGTGTGCTAGCCCTAAAGAACAACTTTAGGTGTTAAGAATGCACGAAAACATCATTTCAGTGCATATTCAGTCCAAATTCACCCAAATTGCACCAAAACGTTCTTGCTTGGCAAGAAAGACATGAGGAAGCACTTTCTCATGTCTCGATTAGCGTGCTAACCCCAAAGAAGCACTTTAGGTGTAACGAGTGCACGAAAATAGTCATTTCGATGCATACTGAGTTCGATTTGGTTAAAGTTGCACCAAAACATTCCCGACAGGCGAGAGAGACATTGGAAGTGCTTTCTCATGTCTCGATTAGCGTTATAGCCGTAAAGAACCACTTTAGGTGCAAAGAATACACGAATACGTCATTTCAGTGCAAAATGAGTCAAATTTGGGTTAACATTGCACCAAAACGTGCTCGGTTGGCAAGAAAGAGTTGGGGAAGCACTTTCTCTTGTTTGGATTAGCGTTTTAGCCCTCAAGAAGTGCATTTCGTGTTCAGAAGGAACTAAAACGTCATTTCGGTGCATTCTAAGCCCAGTTCATCCGATTGCACCCAAAAGTGCCCGGTTGGCAAGAAACACATGGGGAAGCGGTTTCTCACGTCTCGATTAGCGTTCCAGACCTAAGGAACAACTTTAAGTGTTAAAAATACGCGAAAACGTCATTTGGGTGCACGCTGAGTGCAATTTGGTTGACGTTGCACCAAAACGTGCTCGGTTGGCGAGAAAGACATAGGGGAGCACTTTTTCACGCTTGGATTAGCATTCTAGGCGTAAAGAAGCACATTTCGTGTGATGATAGAACAAAAATGTCTTTTCGTGCATACTTAGTCTAACCTCGTCCAAATTGCCCCAAAACGTGCCCGGTTGGCAAGAAAGAGATGAGGAAGCACTTTCTAATGTCCCGATTAGTGTGCTAGCCCTGAAGAACCACTTTAGGTGTTAAGAATGAATGAAAACGTCATTTCGGTGCATAGTCAGTACAGTTTGGCTAAAGTTGCACCAAAAAGTTATCGGTTGGCAAGAAAGACATGGGGAAGCGCTTTCTCATGCTTGGATTAGCATTCTAGCCCTAACGAAGCACATTCCGTGTTTAGAAGGAGCGGTAATGTCATTTCAGCGCATACTTTTTTTTTTGGTAAGTATAAAATTCAATAGAAGAAAGACGCCACTACAAAATACAAGGGGCATACCCCAGGAAATCATGAACAACCCAACTCGAAAGCGAGCGATCACAAATCCATAATGGAAGCCAACAACTAGACTAGCAAACCCACATAATAAACAGGACGGCCAAATCTACCCCAATCCTTGCCACTCTGTACAAGGACCGAGGAACCACACTAAGACCACTACTCTCCCATTTGCCATTCCCTCGGAATAGGGTGCATAATGGGGGAGAAGGTTGCCAACCTGCACCTAATGGATTGAACAACTGCCTTTAGAANGCTTCCTCTTTGAAAATGAAATTATTTCTTTCCCTCCAAATAGCATACACTGTAGCAGCCAAACAAAGCTTCAAAATGATGGTCTTTATGTGCTTCCCTTTCCAAGAACTAGCAGCCCTTCCTATCAACAAAGGCCACGGGGTAGGATTGGACTGAACACCGCATTTGGACATCAAACCTGTCCATATAATATTGCTGTACGGATAATCAAAGAAGAGATGGGAATGAGTCTCCACCTCCTTCTTACACAAGACACAATTAGAATCAATAGAAGGCTTGTATACACGAATGCGGTCAATAGTTGCAAGTCTCCCCCGGATAGCAAGCCATAGCGTGAAGCTCATACGGGGGATATTGTTACTAAACCACACAAGCTTATACCAGGGGACCGTAGGGAATTGATCACGCAAGCTCTCTGAAGTAGAAGCAGCTGTGTAGATGCCGGAGGTGGAGGGCAGCCAAATGATGGAGTCTTCCCTATCAAAGCTAGGGTTATAAGGAGGCATGAGCTGCTTGATCTCCAATATGTCAGGGGAATTAGAAGCCGGCCACTCCCATATGTTGTTGGACACAATTGCACTCACCGTGGCGTTTACATTGATGCCGGAGTCATACACCACCCGGTCACCCCAAACTGAAACTATAGGGCCCCTAGGATGCCAATTGTCAAACCACAAGGCCATCTTGGCTCCATTCCCAATTTTGTGGAGGATAAGATGCCGAGCCAAAGGCTGGAGCTTGAGAATCTTCCTCCAATTCCATGAACAGATTTTGGGGTGTCTAACCTCCCAAAAATTCCTCCTTTTGAGATGTTAAGCCTTAATCCACTTAGTCTACATGTTATCCACACCATAGATGAGCAGCCATAGATGCCTCATCATAAGGGCCTTGTTCCAAATAGGCAGCGACTTAATACCTAGCCCACCCTCCTTTTTAGGCTTGCACACACAATCCCAAGCCACCTTAGCACCATGACCATTAACATCTTATCTAGTCCAAAGAAAAGGTCGAATTTTTTGTTCAATTTTGAGGAGGACCTTCTTCGGGAGCATGATGTGGCTTGCCCAAAAGATATGCAAACTAGAGAGCACCGATATGATGAGTTGGGGCCGTCCAGCAAAGGAAAGGAACTTATTGCGCCAAGAGGAAATCTAAGTAGCCACATTGTCAATTCGCTTCACACAATCTCTAATCCGAAGCTTGGTAGAAATAATAGGAATGCCAAGGTACCTAATTGGGAGGACGCCCATTTTGAAATCAAGGCAAGCTTCAAGGAGGGGCTGCACACTAGGAGGGGCACCTGAGGTGAACATGTTACTTTTAAGGGGGTTTGCTCTAAGACCCGAAAGCATATGGAATTCTTCCAAGGCCTCCTTAAGAATGCTAACCGAAGAGAGATCACCCCGGCAAAGCATTATAAGGTCATCCTCAAAGCACAAGTGGGTCAACTTCACTTTCTCGCACTTTCAATGATATTTGAATTGGTGGCTGTTGCTAATTTTGAGAACAATAATCTGTGTCAAAACTTCCATCACAATAACAAAGAGATAAGGGGATAAAGGATCGCCTTTACTGATGCCACAAGAGCTTGGAAAGAATCCGGCTATTTCCCCATTCACACAAATAGAGAATCTAGGAGTGGTTAAGCAAGCTTGTATCCATTGGATCATAACATTAGGGAATTTAAAGGCAGCAAGGGTTTGGATAACGAAATTCCAATCCACCATATCATAAGCCTTCATTAAGTCCACTTTGAGGGCACACCGGGAAGTCTTGCTAGACTTATGGTAGTCACGAAGAAGCTCTTGGACCAAAAGAATGTTGTCACCAATCCTACGACCTGCCACAAAAGTTGTTTGGTTCGGGCTAATAATGGAGGGCAGCACCCCTTTGATTCGGTTGGCAATAACCTTTGAAATCACCTTGTAGATAGTATTACAACAAGATATAGGGCGAAAATCACTTAGCTTAGTGGCATTGGGTAATTTGGGAATGAGGGTGACTGAGGTTGCATTACACTCACCAAGGAGGTGGCCAGTTGCGAAGAATTCTTTGATAGCCACCGTGATGTCGTCTCCAATGATGTGCCAAGTTGCTTGGTAGGAGTGAGCATTCAACCCATCAGGACCAGAAGCCTTATTGGGATTCATAGAGAAGCAAGCCTCTTTGATCTCATCCGCCGGGACCTGGAGGCCCAGGGATGACGCTTGAGTGTCCGAGAGAGTATTAGAGATCACTCCTCTAATATTGGGGCCGCTGCCCCTCCGAGAGGGCCTAGGGTCATGCCAAAGGTTCTTGTAGAAATTGACCACCTCCTCTCTAACATGATCATACCCATCAACAACCGTGCTATCCTCCCTATGGATAATAGTGATTTTGTTCAAATTCCTCCTTCCCAAAGTGGACTTGAAGAAGAACGATGAGTTTCTATCCCCCTCCTTTAACCACCTTATCCGGGACTTTTGCTTGTTTAAGAGCTCTTCCTCCTCAAGAGCCTTGAAATAGGCCAAAATCAGCTCCTTCTCTTTACTTCTAAGAGCAATGTCACAAGGGTGAGATTCCAACTCACTTTGACAAACTGAGAGGTTATGGTTAGCCAAAAATGTGTTATGGAACACATTCCCCATGCTCTCCTTATTTAGCTTCTTCAACTCATCTTTAATTAACTTGAGCTTCTTGGAGACTTGGAATTGATAGGTCCCCTCAATGGTAGTCTCCCAACATCGTGTAACAAGGGGCAAGAAGTCCTCCCTCTTGGTGATGAAATTAAAGAATTTAAAGGGGCACTTTCTAGCCCTTAGGGAGATCCCAAAATTGACCATGCACGGGCTATGATCCGAAATCCCCGGAATTGGGAAAGTCAGCCCTCGAATTGGTAAACTTAGAACTCCAAGCTTCATTGACCATCACCCTATCCAACTTCTTAGAGACACACCCCAAAGTAGTTCGCTTGTCACTCCAAGTGTATAGAGCACCTGTGAACCCGAGATCATCAACTTCAACATCTTCAATACACTTCTGAAAATCCATCATAGCGCTTGTGGTAGTAGTAGAACCCCCCATAATCTCAAATGAAGACCTCGCCACATTGAAATCCCCCAAGATCACCCACGGCTGATTAGTGACACACATAGCGTTTTGAACCAAATCTCTCCATAAACCTTTCCGGAGAGTATTGTCATTGGAGCCATAAACAAATGAAGCATAGAACTCAGCCTTGCAATCAATATTAGTAACCCTATAGTTGATCACTTGGTCCGATTCATTCAACTTAACAAGGCTAAAAATACTAGGATTCCAAGCAACCCAAATCCTACCCCTCTCACTAGAATCATAGTTGTCCTCCACACACCAATTTTGAAAAATAGCATTAGAAGCAACATCCTTATTGCATTTTCGAACCCTCGTTTCCACAATGCTGATTAGGGCAACATGGTTATTCAAGACAAAATTCCTCAAAGTAGATTGCTTAGGAGGGAACTCAGCCCTCTAATATTCCAACAAGCCACCTTGATCATTAGGGCGGGGTGGGGGAGGGAACACCTAGGCTGTTCTTGCCCTTCTTAGCACTTTTCTTTTTTTTCTTCTTAGCACTCTTTTTGCTAGGAGAGCTAACAGCCCCAATAGGAGCCCCATCAATGTTCCTCCGCAATAACTTACTAGGCCATAGGGATTTATCCGGGGAAGCCGTATTTGGCTCTTGGTCAGAATCTGAATTATCCTCCTCAATGAGCACCTCAAAAGGATTAGAAGAAATAGTAGTAAGGGGAGGAGAGTAGGGCTCACCAAGCAGGGGGGAACCTTCATCCTTTTTGAAGTTAGGAATAGAAGCACTAAGTTCAATAGGATTAATGATAGTAGGCCAACCTGCAATTTTCCTTTTGCCTTCTCCATTGCCTAGATCATTTTTCTCAGCTGTAGATGAAGAGAAGGAGGCGGACTCTCCAGCGGCCTTATTAGCACCTTGTGCATTCTTCTTAACCCAAACCATGGGCCTAGGGGCAGTAACACAGCACCCATCAACATGGCCAAGAGATTTACAAAGGGTGCAAAATTTCAGTTTCCATGGGTATTCAACAAGAATTTCAATAGAGGAGGAGGGGAAACCTGGCCATTTATGAAGCATAAGATCAAAGGACTCAATGAGTTCGGTGCTTGCATCCACCTCCACACAAATGTGAGAAAACGAGATGCGCTTGCGTCGTTCAATGAGGCTAACAGCATATAGGGGCTTTCCAACTACACTAGCTATGTAACTCAACCCTTCTTCAGTCCAAAACTCATGGGCGATATTGAAGAACTTGACCCAAAGAGGAATTTTAGAGTGGGTTTGCTTAGAAAGGATCACCCCAGGTTGCCACTTAAGAAGGAAGAGAAGTCTTTCAGCAAATAACCACGAACCAGTTTCCATAATGGTGGTGCAAGCAGCCCCATTTCTGAACTTGAAGAAAAAATACCCCTTTTCATTCCCAAGAACTTCAAGCAAGCCAAATTTATCCCACACCTTGTGAGCAATGGAGTTAACTGCTGAATAGGGGAGCTTCTTCTCCACAAAGTACCCCACCAAGCAATATTCCCACTCCTTGCAGCCTTTAGCAGCCACCTCCAGAGGAGAAGAAACCCTTTTTTGACCACCCTCAGCCAAGGGTTGATGGTATTGAAGAGTCATAGGCACATGAGTGCAACTTCCTTCCCCAATCACAGCAATTCGAAAATTTTGGGGTTTGGTGGTCTAAGTATGGGCTGTTGGGTTAGCTAAAGGTGTTCTTTCACATGAGTTGGTTGGGCAAAGTGGAGAGACAACTTGGGTACGGTAAGAAATAGGTTCAAAAGCTAGGGAGGAGGAATTACCTAAAAATGGTAAGGCTTTAGGGGCTGTGCGTCCATGGGAAGAGGGACCAGCACCCAAAAGAGACCCTTGATCCATGTGAAAAGGCCTGCAGCTTCTGTCAGTAACATGGGCTTCAACAGACACCTCCAATTGTCCAATAGAGCTGGCAGGGGCAGCATCCAATGAGTGCACGTGATCAGAGGTGATTGACTTCTCTTTCTGCTCACACAACCTATTAACCAAGGGCCTAATACCCATTGGACAAAGGGGGGTGACACAAACCTGCTGGACCAAAGAGTGCCCTCCTTGAAACTCACCAATCTGGAGGCTTTCAGCAGCCATAGAAATGGCTCTAAGGACCTCAGATTGGAGGGAGAGGGGAGGTTTAGAGGAAGAGGGAAGGCTTAGGGGAGTGTGGGGGGTGGTTAAAGGCGCACAAGGAAGGCTCAAACTGGGCAGAGGTAGGAATTTGCAAGGAGAGGAACAAATAGGTTCGCAGGCAACAAGGGAAAAATTAAGGGGGGTAAGAGAAGATGTGGGAGAGTTTGTGGCATGGTGGAAGAACAAAACTGAGGCAATAGAAGGCTGAGAAGTGGTCGGAATCATGATTTAGAGGTGGTTGGGGTGAGATTTTGGTAAGGGGCAGCAAGGAGGATTCTAGAGAGAAGGAGGAGCATTTCTTTCTAGAAATCAGTTGAAATTGAAAAAAAAAAAAAAAACAAACAAAATAATTTGCTCTCATTGAGAGTTCAGTCCAATTTCGTCCAATTTTCCCCCAAAACATGCCCAGTTGGCAAGAAATTAGATATGGAGAAGCACTTTCTCGTGGTTGGATTAGCGTTCCAGCCCTTAAGAAGAACGTTTTTTGTTAAAAACGCACAAAAACATCATTTTGGTGCATACTCAATCTAATTTCGTTTAAATTGCATCAAAACATTCCCGGTTGGCAATAAAGACATTAGGAAGCACCTTTTCTTGTTTGGATTGGCGTTCTAACCCGAATGAACCATTTTAGGTGTTAAGAATGCATGAAACGTCATTTCAGTGCACACTGGGCACGATTTGGTTCAAGTTGCACCAAATCGTGTTTGGTTGGCAAGAAGCACGTTCTCATGCTTGGATTAGTATTCTAGACCTCAAGAAGCACATTTCATCTTAAGAAAGAACTAAAACATCATTTCAGTGCATACTCAGTCTATTTTTGTGTAAATTGCATCAAAACGTGCCCGGTTGGCAAGAAAGACATGAGGAAGCACTTTCTCATGTCTCGATTAGCGTGCTAGCCCTAAAGAACCACTTTAGGTGTTAAAAATGCACGAAAACATCATTTCAGTGCATACTCAGTCCAAATTTGCCCAAATTGCACCAAAATGTTCTTGCTTGGCAAGAAAGACATAAGGAAGCACTTTCTCATGTCTCGATTAGCATGCTAATCCTAAGGAAGCACTTTAGGTGTAACGAGTGCACGAAAACGTCATTTCGGTGCACACTAAGTCCGATTTGAATAAAGTTATACCAAAACGTTCCCGATCGGCGTGAGAGGCATTGGGAAACACTTTCTCACGTCTTGATTACCGTTCTAGCCGTAAAGAACCACTTTAAGTGCTAAGAATGCACGAATACGTCATTTCAGTGCACACTGAGTTAGATTTGGGTGAACGTTGCACCAAAACGTGCTCAGTTGGCAAGAAAGACATGGGGAAGCACTTTTTCTTGTTCAGATTAGCGTTCTAGCCCTCAAGAAGTACATTTTGTATTCAGAAGGAACTACAACGTCATTTCGGTGCATTCTATATCTAGTTCGTCCGATTGCACCCAAAAGTGCCTGGTTGGCAAGAAACACATGGGGAAGCAGTTTCTCGTTGTTAAATGTGCATTTTCGCACACTTTCTTATGCTAACTCCTTAATCTAGAACATTAGAACTTGGCGTTTTGTGTGTTTTTGCTTTATTTGTGTGTTTTGTAGGTATTCTGGAGCAAATGAGGAAAAAGAAGCCAAAAGAGCTATTTTCAAACATTTCCTAATCAAGCTAGGGAAACTGATGAAATCCTGATGGAACTAGGAGAGCCGAAATCCTACTCAAACAAGAAATCCTAGCCAGATTAGGAAAACCATCAATGTCTAAGGCCAGAAATGAGGAATCCTAGTTTGACTGGGAAAACCTAACCCTAGTTGGACTAGGAAAGGTAAATCCTAGTTGAACTAGGAAAGCAAAACCCTAGTGAAATCATTTCGTAGGGGAATTATGAAATATGAAGGAAAGTGTTCTAGAAGCTTCTAAAGAGTAGTGGGCCACCTTTTATGAAGTCAATTGGGCCAAGAGTCAAGTGGATCACTTCAGAGGCATGCGCAAGGGGGAGTGGGCTTAACTGCCGCAAGCCCAAGGGATTAAAAACCCTAGGGACAGCCGCATGTGCTTATGGGCCAAGGCTTTAGGGTAGCCACAAATCCCTAGCCTTTAACCTGATTTTTAGTGCTTTCCTTTTCCTTCTTCTCCAAGGAAAGCCTCCCTATATAAACCCCATTATACTTCAAAATTGGGAGATTGACTTTTGCAGAGAAATTCAAAATTTAGAGAGAGAAGAGAGGGGAATTTGGCCAGCCAAGAGCAGAGGAAGCTTGGCCTTGCCAAGTCCTTGCCGACGCCGCCCAAGGGAGAGGGGCTACTGCCCTTGCTGCCGTGCACCACCAGCATCACCGTGACGCCGCCACCACTGCTGCCCAGCCGCTGCTGCTGCTCTACCTTACTGCCCACGGCTTGCTTTCCTTTTTCCTTCTCTATTTTCTTAGTTTTAATTATGTTTTTAAGGCTTTTATTGTTGAGTATGTCTAGCTAAACTTACAGCTAGGGCTAGGATGAAGCCCTAGTCATGCTACCTAATTTTCTTATGGATTGTTGAATTTCAATATATGTTTGTTCATAAATCTTGGATCTCTATTTAAATTTCTTTTATTTGTGTGGCACCTTTGACTGATCACCTTAGGTTAAATGCATCTAGATTATGTTGTGAAATTAAATAAGCTCGAAAGGATGATAATTTCAATAGGTAGCAGGGAGATAGCCTAAGAACCTATCTTTGGGTGAAGGGATCATAGATTTGCACCTTGTACATCATTTTGGAAGGGTGGTCTATGTGTTTGACATCTTCATAGAACTTAATGACTCTTGCATGGGTGATTGCCCTAGTTTATCTAGGAACATGCGCATTAACTTGCTAGGGTAGGCCCGATAAGCTCTTAGTACATGCATAAGGAAGGTATAACACCAAAAGGAAATAGCCAAAGCTTTTGGTAGTCAAACTTTATGAACATACATGTTATGGATTGGATGGATTCCATAAGAATGGAAGGTAGTGTGCTAGTGGTGTAATCTGAACCCTAATGCTTTAATTATATTGATTTCTGTCTACTTTCTTACATGTTATTTTTATTAGTTACTAAACCTTTTCAAACCCTCTAATTGTTTGTGTGAGTAGTGTTTGGTTTAATTGAAATTAATTAGAGTGGTAATTTATACATCAATACTCTTCTCTGAGGGATCGACCTTGTTATTTGCATGTCTTGCTACTTCGCGACTCATGCACTTGCGAGTAAATTAGAGCTCTGATTTTAATACTTTATTTTTGCTCTAATAAAACATACAACAAGTTTTTGGCGCCGTTGTCGGGGAAGTGTTATTGGTGTTGATTACTAGTTTAAATATTTTCAAATTAGTTTCGAGGCTCGCCGACGGCCCAGATTTCCTCGTCTCGTCGAGCCCGTCAAGGTGGTGTCCTCCGATCGTCCATCGGAGCACTGTAGGTGGCGGATCGAACGTGAGGGTGCCGACGGCTTTTCTGGCGAGTTTCGTCAGTTTTCGGCCACCTTTGAGCTTCGACTCAGGTTTGAGAATCGATCCTCTCGATCTCCTCTACGAGGTTGTGTAGCCTGTTTTTGACACTTAAGGTTTTGGGTTTTCGTGCAGTTGACCACCGTTGACCATCGTGGGTCCCGCTACGTGTGGTGGTTCCAGCGACCGTTTCCTTGGTTTTTGGCCTCGGGCCAATCACCTGAACCAGTGGGTGAGTTCCTTGGACTTTTCGTGTGTTTTCCGGGGCCGGGCAGCCACCGTGCGTGGTGGTTCCCGCCCGTTTCAATTGTTTAACAAACTGTTGTGAACTCTGTTGTCTTGTTCATTGGTTTGTCTAGTCTTAACAGGTACACTTGGCTCGGGAATTGTTTTTCTGATGCCGTTGTGCTGCCGGATTTTGGAATCCGAGCAAAGGAGCCACGAAGGACAGTTCGGTTTCGCTTGGTACACTGTGAGTGAATTAGGTTCAATGTTTTTGATTGATTTGTGTGCTACTTTGTTGTTGCTTGCTTGCTGGTTTGCTAGTTTGTGGGGTATGAATTAGGATGGGAGATTCTGAAAGGTTTGAGGTTATGTTGGAGATCTCGAGGTTATTTGAGGTTATTAGTAAGGATTAAGTGAGATTTGGACATCAGTGGGTATTATTTGAGGATTAAGTTGGTTCTAAAGGATGATTGAGGATTTTAAGTTATTGAAGGATCTAGTTGGATCCCAAGTAAGGATCTGGTGGATTGTTTCGAGGTGTATTTCAGTTTAAAGGTTAAATTGAGGATATTCGAGGCATTACGGATCACAGTGAAATTATTTGGTTTAGAGGTTTTGGTGACCAAATTAAGGACTGTGATTTCTGGTTTGTGGATTGATTGTGATTTGAGGCATTAAGGTGGTTCTTGATTTGATTATTTTATTGATTTTCTAATTTGAGGTTTCCAATTAGTTTTCACTCATACGAGCTCTAGTGAGCTTACCGGGTTTGTGTTTAAACCCGGTGCACCTGTGGTTGGGTGTAGGGTTTGTTTTGCAGGTTAGGCAAGCTAAGGAGGCAGTGGAGAGAAGAGGAGGCAGTGGGACCAGCAGCATTTCAAAACTTGGTTTTACAGTTTGATTTTCATGTAAAAGGTCTTACAGCGTGGTTTTATAAATGTGCTTTTGTAAATTACAGTTGTTTCAGTAAAATTATTTTATATTCATGGCTCACATTTTCAAAAAAGGGCCCACAGTTTCAGGAAACAGTTTCAGTTGTTTTTCACGTGCCCGAGGGTCGGGGCGTGACAGCTAAGCACTTTGAGCCTTAAATTAGCCTTTTCTTTGTCACCAAACACCCTTACTTAACCCTAAGTTTGGGGGAGTTACGCTCCCTATCCCGTTTACCCTTATACTATGGTTTTTGGTTACATAAGAACTGAGGGTGCAAAACAAGTGATCATGTATGACTTGAAGCAAAAGAAAAGAAAAAGTGCTCAAAAAGACTATGCCGATGCCAAGAAAGAGAAAGAAACAAGCTAACAAAAGAAGAAGCTTATGGCTGGTGAAAAAGAGAGTGAAAAGTTCAAAATTCAAGTTATGAAGTGCAAATAAGCAAGGTATGCCCTAACCATGTTACAAATTCCATAGTACTAGCCATTGTATTTTCCTTTCATTTCAATACCATACCTAAACCTAAGCCTTCATTTCAACCCATAAAAGTCCTTTATGATCCAAGGTAAGGTGTAATCCTTTGGTGTGAGATCGAATAAGAGAGAAGCATATAACTAGTGATTCCATTTCAAGTTCATTGGCATTCATACATGAGATCACACTCTATCTATTTGTGCCTTGTTTATTCAATGCTAATGTGTGAACATGCATATATTATGTTCACATCACCTGAGAGCACACAAATCAACCCAATTTCTGAGTGTTTGTTGCTGAGAGTATGCCTAGTAAGGATTGGAGTTTAACTTAACTTGTATAAAGCATGTCTTGATTGTTTATCTAACACATGGGATTATGCCAAGGATAGTATAGAGGACAATGGAGAAGTAAGGTATGCATTGTAGCTATCTCTTGAATTCAATGAATGACTGATATATGTGCTTTGCTTGCGATAATTGATACTAGTCGCATATATGAATTCATTTGTTGGGAAGCAGTCATTTTTAGAGTCAGTCTTTGAGTTTTTGTTTTTATTTTCTTTGCTCGAGGACTAGCAAAGTCGAAGTTTAAGGGTGAGTTAAGTGTGCATTTTTTCACACTTTCTTCTGCTAACTCCTTAATCTAGAACGCTAGAACTTGGCGTTTTGTGTGTTTTTGCTTTATTTGTGTGTTTTGTAGGTATTCTGGAGCAAATGAGAAAAAGAAGCCAAAAGAGCTATTTTCAGACATTTCCTAATCAAACTAGGGAAACTGATGAAATCCTGATGGAACTAGAAGAGCTGAAATCCTACTTAAACAAGGAATCCTAGCCAGATCAGGAAAACCATCAATGTCTAAGGCCAGAAATGAGGAATCCTAGTTTGACTGGGAAAACCTTACCCTAGTTGGACTAGGAGAGGTAAATCCTAGTTGAACTAGGAAAGCAAAACCCTAGTGAAATCATTTCGTAGGGGAATTATGAAATATGAAGGAAAGTGTTCTAGAAGCTTCTAAAGAGTAGTGGGCCACCTTTTATGAAGTCAATTGGGCCAAGAGTCAAGTGGATCACTTCAAAGGCATGCGCAAGGGGGAGTGGGCTTAAGTGCCGCAAGCCAAGGGATTAAAAACCCTAGGGGCAGCCGCATGTGCTTATGGGCCAAGGCCCTAGGGTAGCCACAAAACCCTAGCCTCCAAAACCTGATATTTAGTGCTTTCCTTTTCCCTCTTCTCCAAGGAAAGCCTCCCTATATAAACCCCATTATACTTCAGAATTGGGGGATTGACTTTTGCACAGAAATTCAGAATTTAGAGAGCGAGAAGAGAGGGGAATTCGGCCAACCAAGAGGAGAGGAAGCTTGGCCTTGCCGACGCCGCCCAAGGGAGAGGGGCTGCTGCCCTTGTTGTCGTGCACCACCATCGCCGCCGTGACGCCACCACCACTGCTGCCCAGCCACCGCCGCTGCTCTACCTTGCTGCCCACGGCTTGCTTTCCTTTTTCCTTCTCTATTTTCTTAGTTTTAATTATGTTATTAAGGCTTTTATTGTTGAGTATGTCTAACTAAACTTACAGCTAGGGCTAGGATGAAGCCCTAGTCGTGCTACCTAATTTTCTTATGGATTGTTGAACTTCAATACATGTTTTTTCATAAATCTTGGATCTCTATTTAAATTGCTTCTATTTCTGTGGCACCTGTGACTGATCACCTTAGGTTAAATGCATCTAGATTATGTTGTGAAATTAAATAAGCTCGAAAGGATGATAATTTCAATAGGCAGCAGGGAGATATCCTATGAACCTATCTTTGGGTGAAGGGATCATAGATTTGTACCGTGTACATCGTTTTGGAAAGGTCATCTATGTGTTTGACATCTTGATAGAACTTAACGACTCTTGCATGGGTGATTGCCCTAGTTTATCTAGAAACATGCACGTTAACTTGCTAGGGTAGGCCCGATAAGCTCTTAGTACATGCATAAAGAAGGAATAACACCAAAAGGAAATAGCCTAAGCTTTTGGTAGTCAAACTTTATGAACATACATGTTATTGATTGGATGGATTCCAAAAGAATGGAAGGTAGTGTGCTAGTGGTGTAATCTG